>JASFDB010000114.1:0-12305 GCA_036937035.1 Cystodermella granulosa | reverse complement strand
AGCAGGGATGATGTATCGATCGGAATCAATCGCAACGGCTTGCGAGCGTTGGAGGACGGTCGGAGGTGTCGTAGGATTGAAAGCAGGGTGTCCCCTGACAGTGGCCTAATATTCCAAATAAGTTGAACAAGCTATTGAAGAACATTCTATTGTGAGGTTTGTGGCATTCAATATTGATTATGGCTGTTCCAATGGCAGAATAATAGTGTGGCTTTGAAGTGTGACAAAAATAGCATGAGTGGGATTGCAGTGGCATAGTGGCCATGCCAAATTTCCTAATTGATGTGAATATTAATGTGAATATTGATGCAATGTCAAAATAGGAACATGTGTAAGTGCTATTGATGTGTGTGCTGTTGTGTATGTGTTGCAACTTGATCACATGAGTTGATGACCATGGATTTATGACATCTAATTTTGGTGCAATTGAGAAAGGAAAGTGTTTGTCTAAATTTAGTTAGTACAGTCAAAGTTGCTTGCAAGTAATTGTGTATATGTCTATGTCAATATATGAGTGTCATAATGTTGAGACCATTTGCTGCAAGTGCAACTTCCCATTGCAAAACTATCAGACTCTCTATATTGCATTAGGACACAGTAAGCATTGACTTTGTCCCAGAGCTACCTGAGTTGGATGGTTACAATTTCATTCCTATAGTGGTGGACTCAGTGTCTAAAAGAGCTCACTTTATTTCAATGCATACTATAGTGACTGCCCTTGGAAGTTGAAACTGCACAACTCTATCTTCAACAAATCTGGAAGCTGCACAGTTTTTCCAAGCAAATGGTATTGGATTGGGGCCCTTAGTTTGTTGCAAAACTCACTCACAAAATCTTACAAGTCTTAGGCATTGAACTGGCAACCTTTCCAGCATATCATCTACAGACTGATGGACAGATCAAACATGTTAACCAAGAGATGGAGCAGTATTTGCAACTCTATGTCAATGAGCAACAGGACAACTGGCATGAGCTTCTGCCACTTGCAGAGTTTCAGTACAATAATTATGTCCATTTTTCATTGCAGCACTTGCCTTTCCTTCTGGACACTGGTAGACATCCTTGCATGGATTTTGAGACAGATATTGCACCAAAGCAAGTGGAGGCAGCACAGAAGTTTACCAATTGCATGGAAAGCACACTGGAGGAAGCAAAACTGGCCTTGCAAAAGGCCAAAGACAATATGGCAAAATACTACAATTGTTGCAGAGAACCTACGCCAGTGTTTCAACCTAGCAATTGCATTTATCTTGATGTCTCTAACATTAAATGGCTTATTATTATGTACAAGGCCTCACATTACTACCCTTGAGGCCTTTAGATATATAGTCAGTAGCATTGTCTAGGAAATTCTTACCTTGTTCTCTTTGGATTCCCCTTGCAGATATGTAGCTAGAGTGTCTAACACATATTATAGCTTTATTAATACATTCTTTGAATTTCCCTTGCAGAGTGTCACATTGCTGATACATTGCATTGCAAGATAGCCCTTACATGGGGGCCCTGAGCACACACCATTTGAGTATCATACAAAGACATACTGGCAGATTGTAAATTTCCACCCTGCATTATTGAGGTGAAAATTATAAGATTAGTGGCAGTACTACTAAGATTCTCACCTCCCCATAGACTGGCAATTGCCTTAACATTCTTTTGTTTTGAGCTAAATTTTAAGAAATAAGTGCCTAGTAGTAATTACTGTAGTGATGTGTCAAACTTAGAATTTTTGGCAGAGGTCAGCAGACAGGCCTACTAAAACCTTGTGGCAACCCTGAGTATTTGAGCCTATTAGTAGGGTTATTTAAGCAGTGGGTTAAATTCTAGTAAGTAGTAGACTTGTAACTGTAGTATTACTACTAGTAAACTTTGGGCAAAGAGTTTGTCAACAGCCATACACATGTGCTTTGAAATTGCCAAATTTTGAATATTAGTATTGGGACCAGATACAGAAAGTAAACAAAGATAAATATGGGACCAGTTGTCAGGCTAGAAACAATGTCAACATTGTTTGTTCCAATTCTTTCAGATTATTTTGGTCCCCTAAATTTTAATTATAATCTAATAGAAGGTCCTTCAAATACTTTCTTAGCCCTTACATGAATATACCCAAAGCCAGAGTAAATATCCATAAAGCAATTATATAGAATTGCCATTGCATTTAGTACCTTTTTTAAGATGGAAATTTGGTAATTTTCCTTTTGGCTTTTCTATCCACCCTCATTCTGAGTTATTTGGGTTCCAGTTGGAAGTATTTGATTGAGGTATAGTTGCTTTACATAGTTTGATTCATTTTAGTCTGTCAACGTCACACTGGCCATTATGTCCTTTCTTTCACACATCTCTTATGCACTATGTTGCAATGTCATTTATTGCTTGGGATTCAGGTATTATTCTTGATGAGGATCTCTCCCATTTAAGTTGTGGTCCCCTTTTTATTTCTTCCACATTTGATAATTTACTGTCTACAAACTTGGATGAGGACAAAAAATGCCATGCCTCTCAGATTGCTGTAACAGAAAGGCAAAGTTGGAAGACCATGCAAGGGAGAAAAGTTGTATGGCCACCCAATCTGTCAGCACTGCTGTTTGCAGCTTTACTTCAACATGAAACAATAACTAACTTATACTTTATTTTTAGGGAAGCTGCCCTCTTAGAAGGTTGTTGTATTACTTTTTTACAGCCTGCTGCAGTGTGTTCTAACCAAATTTTTGCTCAGGGTTAATAATATACAAACCAACTGAACTGGTGCAATATACAGAGCTCAAACTATTCCAGTACAGAGACTTTGTTTGCGCAATAGGTTCATCTTAGATTATATTTTTGACAATACAGGAAAGTGGCAGACACTCAGACAGGTTCAAAGCTGCCTGCAACATCTCAAGGATACATGCAGGGATAGTAAAAGTACATGGTAAATTCTGTCTCTCAAGTGGTACATCTATTAACTGTTGGTTAAAGTAATCCATTTGATTTCAAACCAACAACTCTGAATTCAAGTTGAAATGAAATCACCAAACAAGCAAACAATATACCAACATAGATTTTAAGTCTCTCAGTAGCATCCCAGTTGCTGTAGTATGTAAGTCTACAATTATGGCAGTTTCATGGTAAGTACACAAATTCAAATCAACTTGAAGCCCAGATCTCTCTGTTTTTGCTCTTACACTACAGCTACCATCAATGGTCAACTTACATTCAATCACCTCCAGCTTGTTGTGGTCAAATTCTTATCACAATAATAGAATCTTTCTTGCTTTGTCAGTTAGTATTAATAATTTTAGCTTGTAATGTCTCAAATCTCCAAGTCATCCTTCAGTACACAAATTTACCACTGTCAGTAGTAATGAAAGAAAAAGAGCCTCTATCACCATTTGCCCAGTTCTTATGTAATATGGATGAAAATTTTCAAGCCACATGCATGTTTTCACTGAAGCACTTGAGCTTTGTGCAAGGTATGTAACCAACAAGGATGGTGGCATGAAGTGAGGGCTGACATCATACAGCTTTAGAAATATTGCCTAGCATGAGGTAGACAGGCGCCCCAGATGCGGAACTCTATGCTATTAGGGCGGCGATTGTCAAGGCTATTGGTCTTGATGAGGGCTGCACTAGTATTACTGTCTTCACAGACTCAATGAACTCGGCGCATCGTAGTCTGGATGCTTCCGTCCACAGTGGTCAGGCTCACTCCCTGGCTGTCTGCAGGGCATTACAAGACTGGTTGGGGGGCGGCGGGCGCTGCCTCTCCTTTGTATACGTCCCCTCCAAGGCGGAGTGGGGCATTCACCATGAAGCGCACTTGTTTGCCAAGTCGCTTCTCATTCCTGTTGGGCGAAAGCCCGCTACATCAATGGACTCCGTGCGCGCTGATGCCACACGCAGGTGTCACAACTCCTGGATGTCCTGGGTAGGCCGGGGATCCAGTTACATGGGCTCGCAATTCTTGCAGCTCAAAGCCCTCGGCGGGGGGCATGTCAAGCCCAAGGCTGCCAATGGCGGCAGCCTTTGGCTCTCACTTTTTGGCTTGTCCGTGTCTCTCATGGCACAAGCCACTCGCTGCATCACTGGGCAATACTACTCGTGATTCAACATCGACGAGGAAATCCAGTGCCGATGCGGCTATGCCGTTGAATCGCGCACTCATTTACTTGGTGGCTGTCGCCTGCGACGCCACCCGCGTGTTGGTTTTCCCGAGTATTTGGGGGAGCTGTACACATACTTGGAGGACAACGCTTGGACGTTTGCCTTCTCCCGCCCCCGCGATGGGGTGGGATAACTGCGTCGGGCCCGTGTCCTGTGCGGCAGGATAGTGTCTACTGGTTCGCCTGGGGTTTGTCCTTGGGCTTACTGGTTAACCATCCCTGCAGCGGGACCAGTGCCCATCAACGCTATCTTGGTCGGCATTGCTGCTGGCTCTTGTCTGCTGCCCGTCCTTGTGGGGGGTGGCGTATCTTGACTCCCGGCGCTGGAAACCCACCAGCGCTGCTCTCGCCCGACGGGGCTGTTATTCAGATCTACATGGAATTTGACACGCGCGAAATGGTGGAAGGAGGGTCGATGGGGAGGGTGGGGGGCGCGGTCCACTGCAGGACCCCCCCGTTTGCCTCTCGCGGTCAATTGGAGCCGGCGGGTATGGGTTTGTCCCTCCGCTTGGGGTCTGCCGTGAGGTGGTGGCTGTGGTGGCGCGAGCTCGTCGCTCGCCCACCTTGTCTTTCTTTCATTCGCCGTAGTAGTGCGTTTGTATCGTGTCATGTATAGTAGAGTAGCCGTGGACTGCGATCGCGCACCACGTTAATTAATTGATTTAAAAAAAAAAAAAAAAAATTGAGGTAGACAGGCCAAGCACTTTTGTCTCCCTGGAATTGAGACAATTGTATCTTATCCAACACCAAGATAAATGGTGCAATTGTTGCACCTGGTGGTAGTTTTTTCTACAGTGCACATACATTACTGTAAGCTAACATGCATGGATAGTCATCAACTCTCACCTGGGTGTCCCACCACCAATCCACTGTCCACATCTCATCCCAAATCCTATCCTTATCCTCTCCTTTCTCTTATTTGTGTACTCCATTGCCATTTGACCAACATTATTAACCAACCAATTGCAAAGTTGTTAAGTTATGAACAACTCAGAGAAAAGGGATGTGAGAAACTGGATTGGGATATCCAGATGTCGGAAATTAGTAGCCTTGGCTTCAGCTTATGTGCTGCACCCTTTGCAATTCCTCATTGACCTTTATTCAAAGGTCAAGGATAATGAAGTTTAGTGACTACAAGTCAGAGGTTGGAATGTTGGAAAGTCAGAATGACTTAAGTGACAGAGGATGAATAGAATAAGAACTAATATTCAAACTGCATATACAAATGAAGTACACTACATTTATATACTAAGTGTATTGGGGCAGAGTAGAAGTCGGGATTGGAGAACAGAGTAATCTACAATAACGTGAAAACAGAATATGGAGTGGATATGTACATGTGATAAATGGTATTAAATGGAAATAGAGTCAAATGTTGGGATAAGTCAGGAATATTGGATAGTCAGAATAGTGAATATAACAGTATCCCCCCATTAGCATCTGAACCCTTGAAGATGCTACTTGCGGCAGGGATTGGAAATTGGAGGACAAGAGTTCAGGGGGTTGTCTGCATTTTGAATTTTTTTTTGTTCCCAGGCTCTCAAGTGCGTGACCATATTTTGTAAGCAACCCAGAAGAGCATTAGGGAGATGATAGCAGTGGAGAAGCCAATGGCAAATTGAGCATCACTATCCATTTGGTAAAGAGTTGTTTAAGAGTGGTGAGGATGAATATGTGCAGGTGATGGGTGTTGAAGATCAAAAGTTGAGGTGAAGGCCAATTTGATGTCCAGTCCTTCTTGGACTTCTGCTGACATGACAGGCCAATTTGGACGCCTTGCCTCATGGGCCATGACAAACACCCCAAAGCAGAAGATAGTCATCAAGGAGATCAGAAAAATGACAGTGAGCAGTGCGTGGGACATGGTGGGTAATATTTGAAGGTTGTTTGACAAAGTCCAGAGCAAATCACCTGACTCAAATGTGGAGGTGTTTGGAAAATGGGTGAGGGTGGAACAATGTGAATTTGTGAAACAGTCGGAAAACAGTCAGAAAGTCGGAGGGTGTTGAGTGGACTTAGAAGTTCTCAAGAACAAGTGTGTGTGACCATGGGAATTCTGCTACATTGACAGTTGAAAATTCTCAATTTGTCATTCTGCCTATTTTCCCCCCAACTACATCAAAACCCCCACACCAAATGTGATGCCAACAGTTGCTGAACAGCTAGCCAAAGCAAGGAAGAGAAGGGAGGAGGCTAAGGCAGAGCAGAAAAGGTTGGAAGAGGAGGAGGAGAGGCTGGTGCACAAGGCAGCTGCAGAGGAAGAGGCCCAGAGGGCCAAGGAGGCAGAGGAGGTGCAGAAGCGGGTGGAGGCAGAAAAACAGAAGAAGGAGCAAGCCAAGAAGAAGGCAAAGAAGCAGGCAGAAAAAGAGTGCAAGCAGAAGCGGAGAAAAAGGGGAAAGGCAAAGAGAAGCCATCATTGAAGAAAAACAAGTGGAGCCTGGAGAACCCCTGTTGGAGGTGTTGGGAAACACAGTGGGAATGTGTCCCACAAAAAAAGTGAGTACTCAAAATTTTTTTTTGAGTTGTAACAATACTGAAAAGGAACATAGTCCACGCAACAAGTCATGCAGCCCCTGTATGGCACAGCACAAGGCTAGCACCATGGAGCGGCTGGAGAAGAGGGAGGCCAACAACAATGCGGAAGCGGGGCAATCAAAAAGGTGGAAAGTTGGAAAGTTAGGCAAGGATGAAGACCTTGCAAGAATTTTGAAGAAGGGATTCTCCATGGTAGTGGAACAGTTAGAGAGGTTGCAGGCCGAAGAGAGGAAACACCACAAGGTGATCCTGGCAGCGCTGCAGGGGTTACACGGGCCCTTGCAATTTCTGGAGGCTGAGTTCTTGTCAGGGTTGGAGCAGTCAGATTGGGGAGGAGTAGACAGGTTGTCAGAAGAAGTGCAGGAGTTGCAAAACAAAGTAGAGAAGGCAGAACAAGAGGATGAAGATGAAGATGAAAATATGAATGTGGATGACAGAGATGAGGTGGATGGGGTTGGGGAAATGGAAACCATAGAGTGAGGTTTCAATAAAAGAATTGTATATAGAATTTGTGTGTTTAAAATACAATGAATTGTTTATTCTTGGAACAAAATAAGTGTGAAGTCAAAGGTCGGAAACAGGACCGGGTTTTTCGGGATAAGTGGAATGGAAGTCCACAATGAGTTCTGCTGTGTGAGTGAGTTTGGTCGCAGGTAACCACAAATATTCATCATCAGTTCCTTCATATCCTAACCAGCATACATAGTAAAGTAGTTTGCATTGTCTTTGTTGGTCAATCTTGGAGTCTAAAATTTCTGCAATTTCATATTCTATATTGCCATTGAGTTTGACTGGAGGCGGCAGAGGCAGGATCCACTTGGGAATGGTGTTTGAAGTGGTGGGTTTGAGCATTGAGACATGGAAAACGGGATGTACTGAACACATGGTGTTGAGAAGTCAGAGAGTGAAGGAGTTAGTACCTATTTGAGAGATAATTTTAAAAGGTCCTAGGTACTTTTCCGAGAGTTTCTGGGATGGTTGGGTTGAGCGGAAGAACTTTGCTTTGATCAAGGCTTCTTGTCCAATACTAAAAGGTGGTGTGGGAGCTTGTTGGGAATCAGTGGAAATCTGAATTCTTTTCTGAGCTTCTGCTATTTCTTCTTTGAGCATCTGTTGAAGTTCATGTAAGTTGACTGCAAAGTCTTGGGCACAGGTGGAAGCAAGGTCTCTTTTGGGATATACTGTAATAACCTTTGTTTGCAAAGAATGGAGAGATGCCAGTAGTAGTGCTTGGAGCAATGTTGTAAGCAAATTCCGCAAGCAGAAAGAGGTCGGACCAATTGTCTTGTTGATAGTTACAGTAAATGCGGAGGTATTGCTCTAGTGTTTGGTTTATACATTCTGTCTGTCCATTGCCTTTGGGATGATATCTGGAAGTGAAGTGAAGTCTCATGTTGAGAGCTTTTCCGAGAGAGTAGAAAAAGTGGGAAACAAACTCAGAACCACAATCAGATGTAACATGGGAGGGAACTCCATGCTTTGAAAATATGTGCATAACAAACAATTGTGCTAATTGGGTGGAAGTGATTGTGATGTAAGTCGGAATGAAGATAGATTATGAGTCCAAAGTTTTAACAAGGATTGTTCTTATACCAACCGTTTTTGATTGCAAAAATAGCCCAATTTCTTAATCAGCATTGCCAATATCTGTAAGAGCTCGTTTGGCAATAAAATATTTGCATGATTATAAAGATTACCGTGGCCAAAGTTGTGGCTGAATTAAGCTCAGATTGTCTGAGTTTGAATTTTCAAACCTTACCGTTCGACGTTATTGATGGACAGATCATATGCCCTTTGTAAATTGCACACAGATGCATCTACCTGCGCGTTGTACTTTCTCCATTGCTGCGTCAACTTGTTGATGGATCTGCCTCAGTTATCCCTCCCTCCGAGTCAGCCTGAGCCGAGTTCAGGCAGCAGCAGAGCCAAATGGAATGATGAAGAGACTGACCTCCTTGTGACATACCTCTATGACAATCGCTCGAAAGCTGAGGGCTCTACCTTCCCTAAGCCTGTTTATAATGCTGCTGCTCTCCATATTGCTCATTTAAGGACTGGAGGAGGTGTAAAAACAGGAGAAATGGTGTCGACAAAGTATGGTGAAGTAAGTATTGTGTTAAACCATTTTCATGGCTATTCTCACTGACATATGCTATTTTGAAGTTAAAGAAAGTTTTTTTTGCAATCAAGAAGTACAAGAACTCCTCTGGCCACCACTGGGACAGTGAACGAGGGGCAAATATCACAACTCCTGCTGAAGAAGTTGTTTTTACGGAAGATGTCAAAGTTGCAAGTCAGTCTGATTTACATGTAAGTACCAACTGATTCTAGCTCTACGAGTTTGTTGCCAACTACCAGAACTAGGCTTCGAAGCTTAAAAAGTTCAGGAAGACGGGATGGCCATACTACAATCAACTTGCAGTATTTGTAACAGACACAAATGCTCAAGGCAATCGGGCCCATCGGGGAACACGCCGAGCCAAACGTCGTGAGCCTTCTGCCAGTGATGATGAGAATAATCCTGGTGCCATCACTACTTCTGCTATATCTGGGCCGTCTCTCTCTCAGTTTGTTGCTTTGTCACTTGTTTCTACTGCTGCCTTTTCCACTTCGTCACCTCCTTCCACTACATTTCTTGATCCATCACTTGCTCTGACTAGTACTCCCTCTATCGCTATTCCTACCATCCATACATTCTCAGCCACTCTTGTTCCCACCATGGTTCCCACCACAATTCCGACCACTCCTGCTTCTTTGGCAACATGTCATAGTGCTATAGACATTGACGATCCAATGCAGTCTGTCTTTAGCTCAGCTCCATGCCAAACATTGTCCTCGGCTATTGCTGCCACTCAGGCTGTGAATACTATGTCTTCAAAAACATCACTTTCAGCTGCTTCTTCGGCTATCTCACATTGCTCTGGTGGAAGTAGCAAACGCAAATCAGCACAGGGGACTTCGGATATGAAGGCTCCTTCCTCGAAACGATCTAATACCTCTCGAGCACAGTCAATGAGTGGTGCTACCCTTGTTCATACCATTCAGGGATTGATGAATCATATGTCCAGTGCTATTCTCAATTCTATTCAAGCTGGTCCTGATGCTTTGATTCAATCAGCAGTAGACCGATTGCAGGTAACTAATGATGGTCTGTCGGCTACACAGATTTTGAAACTTATTTCAATTTTTTCTGAAAGTTCTGGTAAGGCGTCAGCTTACCTTTCTTTGATAAATAGTGATGACATTCGACGGAACTGGATTCATGAGGAGTTGGAAAAGCATATGTTGTAGATATATTCTCTCATTTTCATTTTATGTTTCGTACCACTGTTGTATACTTGTACTTATATTTCAGGACTCACAATACATGATTTAAATCAACTTGAAGTTAATCTAAGTCTTCATAAATACTCTCATTATTATAGCTATCAGTGGAATCATCTGAGTCATTGTCCAATGTTTCATCTCTGGCCCTTTGTTCCAAAATATGCTGATAATCTTCCCACATTTGTTGAGCTATTCCATTGCATCGCTGGTTAACTTCTTCATTCTCCCCATCACCCTCACTATGTTCTCCTTCATAGAAAGGGACATCATCTACAGCATCTTGATCACCAGTCCCATATTCTATATCTTCCTCATCCGGTATCTTGTTTTCTAAAGGATTGTGAATTTAAATAAAGTTTTGAATGGCACACAATGCTGCAGGAATTTGTGCTTGAATCTCCAGATTATACTCTGGGGCCAGAAGAAAGATATGGAACCGTCGCTTGAGTACACCAAAAATGCATTCAATCACATTTCGGGCTTGTGCATGCCGGAGATTATATAGCTCTTCTTTATTTTTAGGCCTAGTAAAATTTTGAAATAAGATATACTAGTAAAAGCTTCAAAACAAAAACAAAATGCTTACCAAACATTGGCACGCCCCCACTCTGCTAAATGATACCACACACCACGATATGGAATCAAGAGCTGATTACAGTGTGGAAAGCCTGCATCAGCAAGATAATACCAGCCATCAGGAACTTCCAGATCTGATGAAATTGCGTCCTGCCAGATACGTGCATCAGATGCAGATCCTTCCCATCCAGTAAGGGCATAAGTGAACATGAGATCAAAGGAGCAACAGAAGAGGCAGTTTTGAGATGTAAATCCCTTTCGATTACGGTAGACTGGTCGTAGATATGCAGTTGGAGTAAGATGAATATGACTACCATTGATAGCGCCAAGAGCCTTTGAGAAATATGGCCAGAATTTAGGATTTTTTTGGAAGTAATGAGATGGAGGATTCTCGGGTGTTGGTTGTTGTATATGTTTTGTGTAAAAAGGTGGTGTAGAAAAAATGTATGCCATTTTTCGAAAATAACTGAATTAGCATAAAAATGAGAATATATACTAATTGTGAGATGTGAAAGCCTGATTACTGACCGTGAAATAGTTTCATTAGATCTCTGAAAGCATTCACCAACATGCCGAATGCTTAACCCTGTTACACAGGTATACAAAAATATGGCCAACTGTTCTTCCAATGACACATGCCTAGATTCAGTGTAACCCATCTCTTGCAGCTCCCAAATCAGAGCTCTGAATACAGGCTCCGTCATACCCAGCTCATATTGAATGCATCCTGGGTGACCATGGAGAAGTTCTTGCACCCATCCCTCCCCAGATAATATCGAGGTATGATATGGTTCCTTTATGTAGAATTGTTGAATGATTTTGATCAGTGTAGGGATGATGATGTTCATGGCCAGAGAAACAAATTGTATGATTCGCTGTTGAGCATTATAATGAGCAGCAGCAGCAGCAGCATGAGCATTGGGATGTTGAGGCATCATTGACTTGGACAATCACAGTTATTGTTATCAGCAAATGCCTAATCATCTAATCAGTTCGATCCATCATTTTACTTCAAACTCAGACGGCAGGATTTCCGCCATCAGCTGACAAATTTTTATTTTTCCTACTCAAGGTTTCTACCGAACAAGCTCTAAGGGTGACCAAGCGATGCGACGGACAAGCTGCAAGGGAGTTCCAAAGTGATTGTATTAGATGACTTGTAAGTCGTCAGACGCTACAACTATGTACCTGCAAAGGAGTTCCAAAGAGAACAGAGTAGGGAACTCCCTTGCAATGCTACTGACTATATATGCGACGGCCTCATGTGTAATGCAAGGCCTTGTACATAATAAGAGGGCATGTGTGGTTGAAAACGTAAAATAAGGAAATAAGTAATAAACAAGTGAAACATACACTATGTACAAGTACGGGGATGACATCCCGTACTAGGTTGACCATTCTACGAGGTGTCCAATGGGTTGCGAGGCCCGGAGGAGGTATGCAACGTTCGGGTGTGCGAGGGCAAAGTCGATCGGCGAGCAGGGATGATATATCAATCGGATTCGATTGCACTGACTTGCAAGCATTGGAGGACAATTGGAGGCATCATCGAATCAAAGGCAGGGTGTCCCCTGACATTTACCCCCCCTTTAAGGGTGCGGCGACTCGACGTACCAGTTTGGAGATGCTTTTTTTTTTTAAATCAGTTTATTAACGTGGTGCGCGGTCGCAGTCCACGGCTACTCTACTATACATGACGCGATACAAACGCACTACTACGGCAAA
>JASFDB010000113.1:0-12318 GCA_036937035.1 Cystodermella granulosa | reverse complement strand
CTACCTTGTCAAATATTTTCAGCATTTTACATAATTTATTTGAGCTGCTACATCAAAAAAGTCAAAAATGACTGGCTTAGCCAGTGGCAACACTAATTATCCCTGCTCACCAATCAACTTTGCCCTCACACACCCAAACGTCGCATACCTCCTCCGGGCCTTGCAATCCATTGGACACTTTGTAGAACGGTCACTCTAGCATGGGACGTCATCCCCATGCTTGTATATAGCGTATGTTTCACTTGTTCATTAATTATTTCCTATTTTACGTTTTCAACTACATATGCCCATTTATTATGTATAAAGCCTCGCATTATGCATGAGGCCGTCGCATATATAGTCAGTAGCATTGCAAGGGAGTTACCTACTCTGTTTTCTTTGGAACTCCCTTGCAGGTATGTAGTTGTAGCATCCGACGACGTACAAGTCTCATTAATATCATTACTTTGGAACTCCCTTGCAGAGCGTTGCACCATCCGTCTGCCACATTGCTCAGTTGCCCTTACAGACAGACTGTTTATCAATGTCCATGGCAGTGTGACTTATATCCAAAGACACAGGAGGAGGAATAGCAGTGGGAGCAATAGTGGGAATGGCAGTGGTTGTGTTTGTATGAATGGAGGAATCAGCCAGGGATATTGGAGACATGATGAGTGGTGGCAGCATGACAGAGAAAACATGGGGAGTAGTGGGACTTGAAGTGACAGCTGAGGGGGTGGGAGCAATTGACAGAGCAGAAGATACAACAGGGAAGTTCAACAAAGTAGAGAATACAGAAGGGGCAAGCAATAGCTGAGCAACTGATGCAGAAACGGAAAAAACTCATGGTGGAAACAGTCGCAACAGCAAATTGAGGAGCGCTCGCATCTAAATCTGAGTCAGACCCAGAAGGTTCACTTGGTGTACCTGCACGTTTTTTAGCCTATAATCCCTAATGTGCACAACGGCCTGTAGCATTTGTGTTGGTAACAAATGTTGCAAGTCAGTCATAATATGGCCACCCCATTGTACAGAACCTGTCAATTGCATTTGACCAGTTTAGAGGTGAGTTACCATGAGCAAGATCCTGTAGTACAACAAAAACGCAAACTTACCTTCTATTTTGCAAGATACTGATTAAAAACAGCCTCTTCAGCTTGAGTAGTAATATTTGCTCCTCAATTGCTATCCCAGTGGTGACCAGAGGAGTTTCAATAGTTTTTGATGATGTGGAATAGCTTTTTTAGCTTTGAAACAAATAGGAAATTAGTAAATATGGCTCCAAAATCAATAGAAGCTGTACTCATGCTCTCATACTTTGTTTGCACCATATCTCCTGTTTTTACTGCTCCTTTTGTCTTTAAGTGAGTGATATGGATGGCAGCAGCATTGTAGACAGGTTTGGGAAAGTTAGAACCTTCTGCTTTTGAGCAATTGTTGTAGAGATAAGTGACAAGCAGATCTGTTTTTTGGTCATTCCAACTGGCTCTGGCTTTTAATTGTCTTGAGGCCAGTGTTGGATCAGAAGGGACAGCTAACTGGGACAGATCCATGAGGATATTGAGGCAGGAGTAAAGAAAGTATAGTGCGCAGGTGGTTGCGTCTTCATGCAACCTACAAAGTGCATAAGATTGATTCATTGATAATGTCGAGTGTTAAAGTTTGCACATTGATTTGAAACTCAGACAAACCTCAGCCACAATATTATTCATAATCATGACAATATATTCAGTGAATTTTGTTGCCAAATGAGCTCTTAGTAAGTCTTGCTTGTCTTTGATGACAAGCCATATTATTAAGAAAACAAATAGAGGCTGGTATTTTTAGATAGCATTGAAATTTGCTAATTAATGTGGACAAGAGAGATATTGCTATTAAATACTTGCTCTGGTGTAATCATGATTATTGACAAAGCCAATGAGCTGTAACATGTATACAAGTTCTTTGATTATTCTTCAGAGTCCATCAGCTTGAAATTCAAAGATAAATTGTTGTAATCTTAATATCATGAGTGTTTACAGAGAAAATATGCTATAATATTCTATAATTCCTTTGAACAGTTTTCTGAGTCCATAAGATTGGTGATATACAGGTAGACTATTGTTATATAACTGTCATGACTCTGTACAGAGAAAGTAGGTCACAATATATATATAATTTGTGTAAACAATTTCCAGAGTCCACCATCATTACATTATACAGACAAAACATTATTGGTTAATCTCATAACTTTATACAGAGAAAATAAGCTGTAAGTGTATCAGCTGGAAGTTTGATCATATGCTAAGTCTTAATCTATCCAGACATGATGAGCTCAGCATAAATAATAGCACCACAGTCAGCATCAAAGATAAATATATTCACAGAAAGATTGGTACAATTAACTGTCCTTCTCTATACTGTAAGACATCAGACAATTATTCTAATATAATCAGAAGATACAAAAAAAGGAGTGCATAGGCAAGAAAAACATGGAAGTTAGATTTTTATCCCTAGCATAGATGATGAAATGCACCCATTTTTGATATCAACATCTTTTCCACCTCAAATAAGGTTGTTGCTGGTTCTGCTGGTGCTGTATCACAATTAAGGTTGACATTGGTAGTTATGGTGCTCAACAATATAATAATGTCAGCTTCTTGGCCTTGGGATGTGATTGTTGTTGTGGTTATCCTGTAAAATGACAGGTGGTTTGGTCAGTAGAGTGTGGCCTTGTTTGTATATTTGGTTTGACTGATTTTGCAGTGAGACAAAACAAAGGGTGAAGACATTGGGTACAAATAATAAAAAACATTGAAAATAATCACCACCATAAAAATACAATTTATTTAAAATTTTAACAACATAAGCAATACTCAGGATACAGGACCAAACCAATACTGATTAATTATGGCAGACATAGTGGCAGATTCCTCTGTACTGGCAACTATAAAGGATAAAAGTTAATTACATTTTCTTTGATAGAAGATGAAAAATTATCTGTGATTTTTCTGTTGTCCAGCCAATTATGTGGCACAACACCTTTGACTTCAATGAGTGAGCAACTAAATAAAGAATTAAATTAAAAATTAAGAAATATAAATGAAAACTTACATTCAAATGCTGATTGACTTTTGAATAGCTGCAAAGTTTTTGCTGTTCTGTGAATTTTGCTTGTGAGCCAACTTTGTGAGGGTTGCCAGAATAATTGTCTGCTTGGGGCACTTGAAATTGGATTTAGACTGTTAAATAAAGCAAACAATAGTAAGGAATAAAAAAGCAGAAATAATCCCAATAGAGTCAATTGCACAGGAGTCATCAACCAAATTTTTACTCAGCAAGGAGACCAGATTTTTGTACTGTTGTCCAGTTATCAGATAGTTAGGGATTTCTGTAACCAGGTGATAAAGCTAAGCAATGCTGGGATGGGTGAAAATTTTTGCTCTGGCCTCCGGAACACTTGATTTAGACATCTGTAAGAGGCAGGTAAATGGATAAAGTGGAGCCTTGATGAGCTCCTCTGCAAGGCGCAGTTGGTTTTTGTCTGAGCTATTGGTGAGCCCATATCCTACCAGTTTTCTATGAGCAATGACAGCATCAGCAAAGGATAAAAATTTATCCATAGAGTTTGATATTCCTCACATTAACTGTCAGTTATTAGAAGAAAGAAATTATTATAAGAATGAATATGTACAGTCACAAGAATGCACATTGGGTCAATGGTACATATATCTGATTCCATCATATAAAACCTCCAAATATAAATTTTTTGTAAAAGAGAAGAAATCCAAAAAAAGTTAAGTACTTATCTTTTCAATCAATCAGTTGCTTGCTGAAAAAAATACTGGGCAGTTTGTGTCAGCACTTCCTTTGATTCCTTTGACTAAAAATTAGTGAGATGGAGGGTAAGAACATGATAACACATGCTCAGTTTTGGTTGTCCAATTGAAATTGTCCTCTGCAGGGCAGCCTTTTAGAGCCAGTGGCGCCCATAAGGCTATACTGTTGCTATATAAAATTTTATAAGTTGAATATTTGTAAAATGATATCTTGACTTACCAGGGGGAGGTGCAGACATTATTGAAGCAGTTACCAACTAGATTATGGTATTACCCAGTAAAGAAACCTCATCATGAGGGACTTGTTGATGTTGGAATAGCTCAGTATAGATTAGATTGTCATTACCTACTAGTAATTGAGTAGCACCATGAGGCCAGATGATTTTTGTGTGTGGACTGGAAAGAATGTTTTACATAATAAAGTTTAATTGACTGACTTAACTCACAAGGTAGTAAACTTTAATAGTGTATTCACAGAAGAATGTGTTTTGAAAATGTTGAAGCAATGGTCCTCATCAGAGGTGAAATTGCCTAAAACGTCTAAAGGGAAAAGAGAAGCGCTATGGCACTCTAATTTGAGGTACTCAATTCCCTGTATGGTCTGGCCTGGACAGATAGAAAGATTGCGCTAGCAAAAGATAAGTTGTAAGTTGTAAAATGAAATCAATATGTAAAGATACCTACAATGCCAAATTGTTCTGTGACTAGTTTATTCACCTGTCAGAAGTAAGATCAGGTTGACCAAATAATAGCAATTCAAAGTATTTACAATTAAGGAAAAATGAGCTGCATACTGTTATTTATAATTATGTATCCATAGAGAGGATATTTTTTGAAAATATTCTTGCTCACTTGAAACTATGAATAAATGAAATTAAGTTGTTAGTCTTTAAAGACATTGACAAACCAGGGAGATCATTGAAGACAAACTATTCAACTCCAGTAGAAATCCCTCATATGTTTTAAAAACATGAGGCAGAGGTAACATTTGATTGGTGTGACAAGTGGAGACACTCCCAGTGTGGAGAGGGTAAGGATTGGTCACTGAGTAGAAATTAGTTTTTGATACTTTATACAAACCCCCACCTTTGCAAAAAAATCCCCCCACTTTTCTCTTCTCTTCTCTTTCTACTTTTTTTTCTTACTCCGCTTTTTTTGGCTGTTTATGGTAAGTCTTTATCATATTCTATTGATGTGATATGTTAGACATATATTTTTCTTTTCAGTTCGCTTTTTTGCTTACTTAAGCATGTTGAACTTCTAAAAACAGTAAGTGGTCCGCTTTTTTTGCTCTTAACTAGCTTTATATACAATCAATATACATAGTAGTTACTTCTATGTTTAATATAAAATCTGCAATATATTTAGCTTTTTTACATATTAAAAAAACATAAGTGAATATGCATATGTCAGAAAACAAAAAAAAAATTGAAATTTTTTTGCACCAATTTAATAGTCCTTCATAGTACTACATAAATACTAACAGATGCTTTATATTACTACATAGATACTGACAGATGCTTCATATTGCTTCATAGAAACAGCAGAAAGCTATGTAAGCTATGTAATGCTACATAAGACAAAGGTGAAGTTTTGTAGTGCTGTGTAGCACTACATAGAGACTGGTGGTTACTACACAGTGCTTACCTTGCTACATGGCACTACAAAACTATATGACTTTTTACTATGGTCTTACACCTTTACAGGTTGCTAAATGAAAAAAACCAGATTGCTGATGTGGGTTTTCACCCACAGCCACCTGCAACGTGGGAGAGCAAGTCCTGCCCAACATCCTAGACATCTTGGCTTCAACTTAAGCCCAGACTGATACTTATTATGTCTGGTGGACCAACAGAGGATATAGATCTCTTGAGCCAGATAGGGAGAACTAGCTCTGTCCACTATGGCCCAGCCGACACCGGGTGCAACCCCGGCTATACCTTTCTGTCCCCCGGCATGCAGTTCGCTATTGCTAACAGCGCGGATCCCCAGCATGTCCGGAGTCTCTGTCTTGCCACAAGTAACCCCGCAGTGCACGCAGGGAGTACATTGTGACTAACAGCCAGTGGTAGTGCCCCTTAAGGAATGCTGTGGCAGTGGGTGCCCTGTCGCTACCCCCAAGGTGCTCAAAGCTTAACCAATGGGGTGAGTATGTGGTTGATGGTGCTTGGAGCTTAACCAATGACCTACCCAGCGTCGGGTTGTTATCAGCGCCAATTCCCACACTTACTGTGCCCTATCCTTTTGGACCCTTTCAGGCACCACTCTGGGATGCTCAACAATGGCTTTGCCCATACAGGCCAGGGTCAACTTACGACAGCATTCTGCGGAACAGTGTTAGGCTTGCGAGTGCTCATGCAAACATTCATTGCACCTGCCCTCTGTGGACCAACATGACATTGGCTTACATCCAGTGGCACATGCCTGTGTCAGCAAGCCACGTGGAACCCCAGTGGTTGGTCATGTGGAAAGATTCCTACAACCTGCACATAAGGTATGTGACTGCTGGGGATTGAATCCAAAACCTTTTGGGCAGTGCACAGCCACCCTCATCAGGTCTTCAGTGGTAAACCACTAGGCTACTGGGGCCTCTTGAAGACCATATCAAAGGCTGCTTCAAATTTCCTGAAATGCCCGGAACTAGCTCTATCTTAGCCAACAAGAAACTATCCCGCATAGCTAATCAAGACTGGACACTAATACTCAACCCCATCACTCTATGCTACCTAGCCCCCAACATTGAGAACTTTACTGACTATGTGTAAGCCTGGGTAGGCTTAGGTATGAGGGGTAATCCTCCTTAAGTTCACTCCTATACACAAGACCCAATTCTATTAGGCATATACAATGGGGTGATGAAGGATTGCCTCCAACAATCCCAAAGGGCTGACACCTATAATGTTGTTGCCAAATACTTACAAATAGTAATATAATAATAATATAATAATAATATAATATTACTTCTTACATTCTCCCCCTAGGGACCGCCATGGGTGGTCTCTAAAAGAACAAAGGTAGACATAGACAAAGTATGTCTGTAAGGCAGTATTTTGTGGTAAGAGAACCATAGATCCTTGACACCTTTCCCTCGCAGCCCTGGCCTTTCTCCATCTGAAATTTGCAAGGTATAAAAACCTTGTTGTCTTCTTCGTCATAATTTGAAGGTTTCCACCCTCATCTCCATGGGCACCAGAGGCTCTCGGGGCATGGTGTATAGATTCCACATTCCTCCTCATCTTGGATCTGGCTTGTGAAAACCAGCTGACTCAGAGGCATCACCCATCAGGACATAACATTCCTAAGGAATTACCGTGTTGTTCAGGACTCAGTCATAGTGAGACACAACATGGGTGTCTGACTTGTTTCTGATGTTGCTCCAAACCCCCTTCCCATGTGGATAGTCTGACAACAAAGATGTAAGCGTCAGTAAAGCTTAGTTATAGAATTATACTCAAGTTCTAGCTTGAACTACACATAACCAACGTTATATTGGGTATGTAGTGCAATAACAAGAGTTTAGTCTGTTCTGACATTCCTCCCTCTGAAGTTTGTCTTGAGACAAACTCACAAAGGTGTGAAAGGATAACTGAGGTGGAGAGAGAAGTAGCCTCTCTCCCCCTGAAGACCGAGCTTCCCTACCATGACAGTGCTTGATGAAGGTAGAGGGGAAGGGAGAGATCATATCTCTCTCCCCCTAAACCAAACCGATACCCTATTCAACTGGAAGCTGAATAGATAACTAGCTAACAGGCAGGAGAGAGAGAACTAACTCTCTCCCCCTGCAGACCAAGCTGCCGGTCTCATTATCCTTAGAGCATCTCGAGATTCTCATCTCAAGACTTCAAGGATTAGCCATAGGTCCAGTATTGCTTAGACTAATGCACTTATAACAATCATGAATTGTTATGGCAAGTAGCATATACATGACGGCTGTTAATCCGTCATGATAGTTTACATAGCCTGCCAATATATACAGTAATGGTACTCTATTTAGTCGCTCGGAAATGTCGGACAGTCATTGAGTTTCCGGCAGGTATACCATGCTGATGACATGGTTTGATTCCATAGTAATACCTATTAGTATTTGCACTGGAATTAAGAGGACAAAGTCAAAAAGGACATTGAGTAGAAGTCCTAGTGACGTTTGACCATCCAACTCATACCAAATCATGTTGCATGAGGACATAGCAACAGTCTTTGGCAATGCAAGTAGGAAACACCATGGATCCATCTGCAACAAGTCATCTGGAACAACTAACAGTTGTTCCCATGCCAAGAGACTTCGGACAAAGTCTCCACTCATCATATGGAGAACTGCATGCTGGCCTCGCAGTGATTCTAGTGAGTATAAATCATCCCGAACGACAGATATTTGTTCTGATGATGAGAGACTTTGGGTAAAGGTCTCCACTTGAGTTGATAGACAATGTAAGAGGGACTCACAATGATTCGGATAAGTATATGTCATACAGAACGACAAGTAGTCGTTCTGATGACAGGAGACTTTGACTGAAGTCTCAAGCATCTGAAAGAAAAGGAGTCCACCATATAGTGGACTCCAGGATTAGATTATCGTAATGATGAGAATAACTACTCATTGTTGTATTTTCTTTTTTCTCAGTTATTTGAGTGCCCAACGATAACGATACATTTGTTATCATGGTGCTCGAAACATTCACCTGCGAGATTTGAACCTGCGAAGGTATTGCGCATCTCAATAAGAGTACAATCTGGACTTGCATCTTTTTTGTTAGGCCGGAATCATACAGGACATCCTGAAGATGTCCGGATGATGTTGATACATTTGGGTCCCTCAGGGCCACCATTTGCAATGACGTGCTGAGCATCTTCCACAATGCCTGTAGCCTTTGTGGTTGAACCCAGTGAGTAGCATCATGCAGGACAATGTACGAACATCCTGCTGATGACGTAGCTATCCAATAGGGCGGTGAACAAGTGCATGGTAACATGGCACTTGTCCGTCCGTTTGTACCTAAGGTTTGCAACGGTGAGCAGGTTGAATGGTCATGCAGAACGACCCTAAGTTGTTCTGATGACAAGAGACATCGATAGATGTCTCTTGTGTCTGTGAACAGGAGAGTCCACCATGTGGTGGACTCAGGGATTAGAGATTTGTGGTGAGCATGTACATTACTTGCCCTACAATCCTATGATTCTCTGATTTTGTTGATACAACAAGATGACATCAGTATCATTGTTGTTGTCGAGATTGTTTCATGGTCCAGGGCACTACCTTTGATGTTGCCGTACCTATTGTAGTCAGTATGAGTAGCGTTGGTAGACAGTAATTGAATAGGACATCAGCACAATGTCCTATTGTTGAGACATTTGTCAAATCTGTCAAAATGTCCTTTGGGTCGTTCGAATCCATTGTGCCCGGTAACATGGTAACGGTCGCTTTGTTTGCAAATTGAGTCCAGCGGAGACGGAGGGTAGGATATGCCTGCAGAACAACGAGTCGTTGTTCTGATGACAGTGGACATATTGACATGTCATTCAAATTTGCTATGGATACTCCTATGCTCCAGCAACAAGGCGGCAACGAGGAGTTTGTCTTTGTCGTTGTTATCAAATTTGCTGTTGTTGTCGAATTCCTTTGGTCAATTGCAGCGACTCCCTCCAATGACGTGGGGCACGTCACCGAAGGTTGGGAGGCCTTCAACAATGGGGCATTGAACAGGACATTGGGTAGATCATAGATGTCCTGTTGGCAATGCGCCAATTGTGTTGTCCAATACAATGGTGCCCCATGACGTGGCAGCCATTGGCATCAGTGCTGGGTCGTTCCGTGTCAGTTTCAGAAGGGCAGGGTCATATGGAACATTGCGAGGATGTTCTGATGACAAGAGACATTGGATGATGTCTCTAGTATCTGAAAAGGAGAGAGTCCACCAAAGGGTGGACTCTGCTGTCAGAGTTTTGTAGTGAGGGGGTACATTACTTGCCGTGTATCCCTCCTTGTTCCTGCTGCTAACCGTTCCTACTCCAGTAGCAATCTTGCGTTGCGAGCTGTGTCGCATTTGCTTGATTTGTGGGACGTTTGGGCGACGTCCAAGGGGCCGGATGAGGTTGCGAGCGAGGTATTGCAAGATACCTTGAGTATCTGAAATAGAGGGAGTCCACCAGAAGGTGGACTCCATTGAAAATGTCAATAGATTAGTGAATAAGTTACTTACTTTGTATTTCTTTGCACATTGATGGCCTGTTGAGGGCGTATTCAAACGGCCAGTCGACGTTGAGTCGACTGGTAGCCTTGCTAGTTGTCTGGTTGTGCCGAATTTGTTGTGAGCGGCATTGAGGATGGGCCATTGTTGTGGGGTGGTGGTGGTAAGGACGAGCAAAAGGACTTGCTTGTTGATTGATTCCAGATTACCGGATAGCCAAATCATGTGACAAATTTGGTAATCGACGCGTCGTTTGTTGATTGCACGCATCTTTATCTCCTGCAATTGCATTTGCACAATTACAGGATAAACAGAGTCACCTGGGCTCTGTTCTCCTATAAAAGGGGACGGTGAGTCTTTCCTTTCTCTTCCTTCCTTCATGTCTAATGACATGATTTCCTTTTTACAGGCCAAACGACTCCAGTATAATGCTGGGGCGTTTGGGCTCGCTCCTACTTGATAACGACGACGATCAATGATTGTTGTCGTCGCTGGACAATGGGCAGGGAATCACAACAACCGCATACATCCTACAATGGATGGATGGATTATTCGCTGACGTGGGGGTTGTCTATGCATCAAGTAAGTGAATTCTTTCACTATATTTCTATTCTTTCTGATATTGAGGCATAGGCTTTCACCTATCCCTCCGATATCAGTCTGAATTGGACTGATATCAACAATGACAACTATCAGTTGTTGTTGTCGACATCTTCGAATGTGTATCAAACATGTTACCGAGTGTTCTTGATGGTAAGTACTTCTTCCATTGTTATTGTCTTTTAACTGACAATTATCTTGGTGTAGATAATAGCAGTGTACTTCAACTATACCTACCACTACGACAGCATCCTGCAAGAGGGTGCCATTGCTAGTGACCCTGGAGCATTGACAAGGATGCTTAGGTCGGAGATAAGGTATGTATATTCTTTTCCTCCATTTGTTCCAGAAGTCAATTAATATTTGACTTTTGCATTGTAGGAACACAATGCATGGTGGATTAACTGAAGAACTATAGGATGGTTGGATCACCACGACGTACTGAATACATCGTGGCTGTTTCCTGGATACATAAACACGGTACATCCGTGTTCTGTTCCACTGATCAATTATTCGTTGATCATAACCTCTTCCCAGGTACAAGTACTCTATGCCCAGGATAACTACGATGTGTACTGTGCATCGTAGTCCTGTGTGCTGAATATCTTGCTTGCTTGTTTGTGGACCATGTATCAAGTAGATAATCAGTTGATTACTCTTGATTGCTCTTTGAAGATTATTTGTTTGAAGGGTGTGCATACTCTCAACCATGTTTGCAATGGGACCATAGTCAATGGCTATGTTGACATGAAGTCTTGTAATGATAGATTGAACGTCTGAGTACGTTCTTTCTTTTCCTTTTACTTTGAGATCATGCAACAGATCTCTTTTCAACTTATATATTGTCTCAAAGATATTATTCCATAGTGGAATGGTATCTACAGTGGCACGATAACCGTGTCGCTGTTGACAATGTTGGGTAGTGGGGATGTACAAGTGGTATGTCCTTTCCCTACTCCTGCTGTTCAACAATGTACTGGCGTGATATACATAGGACAGCCATGAACGTGAGGGCTTTGACCCTCACAGGGAAGGAGTAGCCAGCAACATGTCTTGCATGTTGCTGGCCTTTGACTAAGACATGTGTCTTGTCATTCCTTCTCTGGTACTTCATGGTACTATCCCCGTGAAACAAGGGCCATGTGAAACTGTCAAGGTTTTCCTTTCCTTGCCTTGGGGATGTGATACTTCATTGACATTGAGTTATACAAGTTAGGATGTGCGTAGACGTCTTTTCTTGTATCTCTACATCAGTTTCAATCTGATACTGTCTCGTGTGTATGCCTAGTGGATCTACTTTGATTACATTCCTTGAATGTATGGTACCATGAGTAGTAACTCGTGGATATTGTTGTGTCTTCCAAGCATATGCAAAGTATGTTTTCTTGTTACACTGTTCATAGTCAATCAAAAGTTGACTACTGTGTAGACAACGTCTAATGACTTTGATGTCATCTGTTACCAACTTCAATAATAATCTAATACCTCTGATGGCACCTAGTGGGTGTTGTCGTTGGGTATCATGAGCAAACATAAGGTATGTTTGTTCACCTACATATCCATTGTCGGTTTTCAATTGACAATAGTGTTGTAGTGTGATTGACTTGTGTTCAATCTTAATACTAACTATGCCATTTCCAATGGTAACACTTCCTGAGTGTTGCCTTTCCAGGTTGTAATATTCTCCTTGAGAACCATTATGGCAACAGTAATTACTGTCGTCGTAATGTTCTCTT
>JASFDB010000112.1:0-12416 GCA_036937035.1 Cystodermella granulosa | reverse complement strand
TCAGACCGTCGATAAGAATCTTTGCAGGCTGCTGATATGATTGCCGCTGATTATCACTGATGCAATACGAAGGCGATCCTGGTTCACGGAAAGCGTAGATGATATTGGACATTAAAGTAACACTTGATTTTTTGTACGAATAGACGAAACGAAATACTCCTGCTGTCAATATGATATGTATCAATGCTTCAACATCAACCAGGGAGGTACAGCTGGGTGACCGAGACTGACAAGTGTCGTTGTAAAGTTGGGTTGATATTCAGAGCAATGTTTTAAGTAATGAATACTGTAGCGCCAGTAGAATTGTGAGTCGTCCATACAGCTGACACTTTAAAGTATAAGGCATTATTATAGCAAAAGAGCGAGGCAAAAATATCCAGCACCAGACAGTTCAATAGATTTGCACTTGAAGGTGTATCATACAGTCCAAAGGCAGGTCTCCCCTTGGAAGTCTTAGCTAACCAAATCAGCAAAAGGGATAAGGGAATCCGACTTGCAATGCAGGTTATATGAGGGACGCACCATGAGTCATTGATAAGTCAATACGTATAAATTTGCCATGAGTTTCTCATATTGGAGTGGTTTTACTTGATTTAGTTTTTTAGTTTGACGCCGCAAAGGATCTCTAGTCGAAACTAGTAAAGCCGTGAAAACCTAATGTATCGTTCATTTGACATGAAAACGTCACTTACCCTGATTGCTTTGGACGAGTGACGAGTTGAAAAAATTCCAATTTCTCAGAGCCCTCGATCAACTTTTCCGGTACACAAGGCTCACATGGGCAACGAATTTCCTGCCAATCACAGTATCGAAATCAGCCAGGAGATGCGAACTTTTCAATGTAGTCGAAACAACGGACTCGGACTAACCTTGAATTTCTTTGCCACTGATTTAAAGTGTATCATTCACTGTCTCCACCCTGCGATATTGAACTTTCGTTAGAGATGCCAGGAGAGATGAACTTGTAATCAGACTCTAGTGACCAAATTATCAACGAAGTCGTTCACTCTCAGAGAATTTGTTCAGTAACTGACCGAAATCTCGAAATAGAGCCTTACCTTAGCACTCATGTTTGCTGCTAGTCTTGATGAATCACCACGTTGTAGCCTCGTTTCCTCGAAACTGCCTTCAAGCATGGATGAAAGACTGTAGTACAGCTTCCATTCTGGGAAAGAACCATCGAGTCAGAATGGCTGACCAAATTTTACGTACTTGTTTGATCCCCGTTGTTATAAAGTATAACTGTGCTGATAACCATACAGTTACATGTCCTACAATAACAAAAGTATACAGTTAGCATTTCTTACATGACTTCAACATACAAGCTAATGCCTCTCTTTGTCACTAGGTATTGTACTCTGCATCAACTTCTCGCTATTATACTCACAAGACAGCTGATTCACTTCATATCAAAAGGCCTTCTTCCGCACCCTACGAACCTTTTCTTTTCTTTTTTTAAGTGCTCTGCCACTTAGGGAGTAGTTCAGTCAACCACGTAAGCTCCGACACGTTCATCGTGTTTCCAGAACACGCTCTTTGAAGAATCCCGAGTTCTCCGTGGCGTACACTTGGACACCTGTGAAAGTTTAACGATGCTCTGCGACTCCGCATCTCAGCTGCTTTCTTTCTTTCACTAACGACTCGGAAGGTCTCCGTCTCTTATCCCATATCCGCTGATTTCTTGTCGCTCTGTTTTTCGGAAGACGGGACGACAACGCTTGCTTGTTTAGACAGAAATCACATCGGAAGTCACCAACATTCGTAAATTTTAACGGATCGTCATGTGCGTTTTCTTCTCTCACATTCCACAGTATCCAAGTAAAAGGTGCTTATTACTTTTCCACCTCAATACAGGTCACAACTTTTTAGAGCCGAAACCGTGAGAGAAGCAATTGCAGCAGGTCAGGTAGAGGCCACAGCTGTCTCTCTACGAGAGGATGGCGATGACGACAACGCAACTCAGTTCAACCATATAGAGGACAACATCGACAGTTTCTTGCAATTTTCCGACGTCGAATTGGATTTATCGTTCTCGTCGGCGCCACCGTCACCAGTAGCGTCGACTTCGACATCATTTCATCCACCAGCCACTCCTTCCCCACCACCTTCGCCACTCTTATCGCGGTCAATTTCAATTTTGTCACATACGATGCCTTTATCCAGACACACAAAGTCTATGAAGAGACCCTCATCCCCGACACTTCTCAGAGGGATGACCTCTCCTGCGAGCCGGGGCTCTTGGCCCTTAGCCAGATATGCAGGACGTGGCACTCCGATTGACCGTAGCAGGAGGATCGAGTGGAGTGGGCTATCTGGTGATGAAGTCGACGAAGATGGGTTACTTTTCTCTAATGCGAGGTCGACTTCTATGGACTCTGCACTTCGACCATCGCAACGATCTGTATCGCCTGACTGGAACCTCTTGCCCCCAATATCTTTGATGCGATCACCATCGAAGCCATTCAACCGAGCCTCTCCTGAGCCTCGCCCTAGAGAGGAGGTGGATAAAGCACCGCAAATAGGTCCTAGTGACATAACAGGTCTTGCTTCAGACGAGTCGGATGACTGGGATTCACTCCTTCAGACTGTGCTCAGTCCATCACAGGCGTTACCAGTCCCCCTGCCCCAAGCATCTGACGAGGTTTCCACAACAACTTCTACTGAAGAAGAATTTTCAACTCCTATCGCAATGGAAGAAGCCACGGTTGCCGATATCGCCAATCTCGGTCCTCCTGTGGAATTGCCGACAATGACACCCGAACAGATTAGAGATGTGAACGTCAGTCTCGGAATTGACGCAGCGCTGGACTTGGGACCTAACGGGGGTTTGAATATGAATTTGTTTAACTTGGGATTGCTCTCGACTTCGGGTCCTGAATCAATTGTTAACACTTCAGGCCGCGAATCACCGAGTTCTGTCTATTCCTCCCAGATGCACAATCACCCTATCCCAGACTCAGACGCTCGATCCGCAACCAGCACCAAAGCAGATGCGAACATTGACATCCCTTGCAAGTCCAAAACCGATTCTCGCTCGTGGTGGCGCAGATTTCTGGTTAAACTGCACAAGATTGACATATCTCAGTTCATACGTCCCCACAAGATCAAAAGCACCGACTGAGCTGCCAACGGACTACTAATGGGTTTCGGTGCTTGCGTTGGGCAATAAGTTGGTCCTTATATGTCTTGGAATCCGAATTTCGGGACTCTTTTATCCGAGCTTTCGATGTAAATATTCATGACTTGACACTGGCTAATGCCATATCCACTCGTTGTAGATAAATTTTCTGCTAGATCTTTGACAATCCTTATCCCGCTTTTATTTGATAGCTGAACATTAGTATGGCTCGCGTGCTAGTAATAAATGCTATTCAAACGGATTCAAGGATTGAATTGAGCAATTGAGCAATTACTTCATTGAACATACTTTTTCCTTCTAAAATTTTTTTTGCTCCGAGTCAGAGTGTGTTAAAAAAAGAGCTGTATATTCACATTAAGCTGGTTAATGACTTAACTCAGATTTGGCTTTATTTATACGCTATGGACAATGAGTCACTTGGACACTTTTTTCCCAAACCACCCACCGTCCAACCGTCAATCTCTCGAGAGCAAGTAAACACAGTGGTCTATGGTCTGTTATTACAGCATCCAACTTGTTCTTAGTCTCTCCTTATCTTCAGATCGAATTTCTTAGGGTCAATATCTTTCGTATCCTGGTCAGTATCGCTAATATATATACATGCAATCGTATTGTAATCTCAATCGCAAAAATCTGACAGGTACAGATAAATTCAAGGATACAGGTGAGAATGGACGATTGATGTATTCAGTTACGAACATGCAAGGATGGAGAGCTGGTGCGTAGGGTTGTCTTTTCGACACGATGCCGTATGAGATATAACCATTCCTCTCGGGGATATTCACAGAAATGGAAGATTCACATGCTGCTGTGCTCGAGTTGGATGAGGGGAAGTCAGATTCCAACTCATTCTTCGCTGTCTACGATGGTCATAGTGGTGCGTGTCCCTTACATCACTCCTCATTCGCAATCCCATAGACTGTCCAGGTCGTGCCGTTTCGGAGTTCGCAGGAAATAAATTGCACAGTCGCTTGATCACTGAAGAGTCTTATATAGCCAAAGATTACCGGTCTGCATTGAAGAGCGCTTTCTTAGGCACGGATCAAGATATCATTGCAGGTAAGGTTATCGGATCCGATTGTCCTAGATAGATGCATATGGTGAGAGATGTTCTGTAGCGGAGATAAAGGCATCGGGATGTGCCGCGGTGGCAGCCATCGTGACATCAGACAATGAGGTTTATGTCGTGCGTGCTTCCACTTCCCTTTGCTTTTATGATTTTCAAAGCCGTATTGTCGTACAGGCTAACGCTGGAGATTCAAGATGTGTTTTATCAGTAAAAGGAGAAGTTAAAGCATTAAGCTTTGACCACAAACCAAATAATCCAGGTCAGTCGAGGATATAATATGGACGACACATGCAATTAACTCAATGGCAGATGAAAAACTCCGCATAACTAATGCTGGCGGCTTTGTCGAAAACTTTCGTGTTAATGGTTTGTGTCGTGACTGTCGTTGACCTCTGATGAAATATTCATTTATTCTTGCGTAGGAGACCTCGCGTTATCACGCGCTCTCGGTGACTTTCACTTCAAAAGAAATGAAAAATTGTCTCCCGAAGCTCAGATAGTAACTGCTGATCCGGAAATCACTTGTCATGACATCTCTGAAGATGACGAATTCTTTGTCCTTGCGTGTGATGGTATGAATAATCGCCCGTCTTCTTGATTCTTACGTTGATCATGCCATTTAAAGGCATCTGGGACTGCTTGTCGTCGCAACAAGTCGTTGATTTCGTTCGATATCACGTTTCCGAAGGCAAGGAGCTCTTTGAAGTGGGCGAGATGCTGTGTGATTACTGTCTTTCACCGGATGCCGAGATGGAGTGTTCGCATTTTGGAACAGACAACATGTCGGTGGTGATCGTTGCGATCACTCATGGACGAACGAAGGAGGAATGGTGTTCGTGGATCGCTGAGCGAGTCAAAAGCAACTATGGATATAGCACTCCTTCGACATTTCCCCCTTTGTATTCAGAATATCGGATGAACAGATTCAAATTAGCTACGGAACGATTCAACGCAAGGAGGTCTTCACGCGCTAGTTCTGGAAAGCCTGTTAATGCCCCTATACCTATTTACGTTGTTGTGTCTGAAGGCGAGGGTGAGGGGTTAACAGAAGACTGCTCGCAGTGGATATAGACTACTAGCAGTGAATTTCAAAATGTACATGTATCCCATTTGCTGATCATCAAAGTCATCATTGACCTAGATGGTCACTTCCTCATGCATGTGGGCGAGAGGGTCCGATAAGAATTATACAAGTCGGAATGTAGGGTATTGGCTGAGCCTCGCAATGTGACGGAAATGAACACAAAGCTACCCAAATCTGATGAAGTCGAGGATATAACACTGGCAAATGGTTGTCAGGAACCGAACACTGGCAGGAAACAATGATCTAGATATCTTGATCAGTACTGAATATGAAGAAATGGTTGGTACTCACCGTTCATAATGATTGAGAACGGATTGCTCATACTAAATCGTGGGACTGCTGGCAGTGTAATCCCGATGTGTGTACATACGTAACCGATTAACGTCCAAGTTGTCACATGTCACATGCGGCATGCCCCTTGAATGTGTATATACATGAGTCACTTGGACACTTTTTTCCCAAACCACCGACTTTCCAACCGTCAATCTCTCGAGAGCAAGTAAACACAGTGGTCTATGGTCTGTTATTACAGCATCCAACTTGTTCTTAGTCTCTCCTTATCTTCAGATCGAATTTCTTAGGGTCAATTTCTTTCGTATCCTGGTCAGTATCGCTGATATATATACATACACTCGTACTGTAGTCTCAATCGCAAAATCTGACAGGTACAGATAAATTCAAGGATACAGGTGAGAATGGACGATTGATGTATTCAGTCACGAACATGCAAGGATGGAGAGTTGGTGCGTAGGGTTGTCTTTTCGACACGATACCGTATGAGATAACCATTCTTCCCGGGGGTGTTTCACAGAAATGGAGGATTCACATGCTGCTGTGCTCGAGCTTGATGAGGGGAAGTCAGATTCCAACTCTTTCTTTGCTGTCTACGATGGTCATGGTGGTGCGTGCCCTTAATGTTACTCCTCATTCGCAATCCCATAGACTGTCCAGGTCGTGCCGTTTCGGAGTTCGCAGGAAATAAACTGCACAGTCGCTTGATCACTGAAGAGTCTTATATAGCCAAAGATTACCGGGCTGCATTGAAGAGCGCTTTCTTAGGCACGGATCAAGATATCATTGCAGGTAAGGTTATTCGATTCCGATTGTCCTAGATAGATGGTGAGATGTTCTGTAGCGGAAATACTGACATCGGGATGCGCTGCGGTGGCAGCCGTCGTGACATCAGACAATAAGGTTTATGTCGTGCGTGCTTCCACTTCCCTTTGCTTTTATGATTTCCAAAGCCGTATTGTCGTACAGGCTAACGCTGGAGATTCAAGATGTGTTTTATCAGTAAAAGGAGAAGTCAAGGCTCTGAGCTTTGATCACAAACCCGATAGTCCAGGTCAGTTGAGGATATAATATGGATGACAGATGCAATTAACATATTGGCAGACGAAAAACTCCGTATAACTAATGCTGGCGGCTATGTCGAAAACTTTCGTGTTAATGGTTTGTGTCGCGACTGTCGTTGACCTCTAATGAAATATTCATTTATTTTTGCGTAGGAGACCTCGCGTTATCACGCGGTCTAGGTGACTTTCGCTTCAAGAAGAATATAAAATTGTCTCCCGAAGCTCAGGTAGTAACTGCTGATCCGGAAGTAACTTGTCATGACATCTCTGAAGATGACGAATTTTTTATCCTTGCATGCGATGGTATGCATCATCCATCTTATTGATTATTATGCTGATCGTGCCATTTAAAGGCATCTGGGACTGCTTGTCGTCGCAACAAGTCGTTGATTTCATTCGATATCACGTTTCCGAAGGCAAGGAGCTCTTTGAAGTGGGCGAGATGCTGTGTGATTACTGCCTTGCACCGGATGCCGAGATGGAGTGTTCGCATTTTGGAACAGACAACATGTCGGTGGTGATCGTTGCGATCACTCATGGACGAACGAAGGAGGAATGGTGTTCGTGGATCACTGAGCGAGTCAAAAGCAACTATGGATACAACACTCCATCGACATTTCCCCCTTTGTATCCCGAATATCGGATGCAGAGATTCAAGTTAGCTACGGAACGACGGAACATGAAACTAAAGAAAGGTTCATCATGATATTGTTAATGTGTTGCACTTGCGATGGGGAAGCTGGATTGTAGTATAAACGACTCATGAGATTTACTTTTGTTCTGATTTAATAGCTTTTTCGCAAATTTTGACTAGCTCTGGATTGAGACCTAGGCACAGATTCATAGCCGTACATAAGAAAAGGACAGTATCCGGTTTTCCCGGGCATGTTGCAGATATGTCAACAGGTGCAAATACGAGTCAACAGAGGCGAAGTCAAACTTGGAAGAAAGGCGCGCTCAACACACCTTGATACGTTCCCATACATTGTAATATCCTAGCAACCTTGTACTCTTGAGATATATAGAATACAGAATAATGGCTTATAATCTGAAAATTGTTCTTGGAACCCCCCTGGTGCGTATTCTCTGACTTCTGTTAACCGAAAATTTGACTGAAGATTGTAACAGTTTTGCGCTTTTGCGCAATCACACATCATCCGAGCCGTAAATCATGGCTCTGATCTCCAAGGGATTATTCGGGATGCCCTATCTTCGTGCCCAAAACGAGCCATTTGACGCTAGACCCTTACCCATGAAAATGTGGAGCACGGCCAGGCAGCTGTACCACAACGATTTGCACTTTGTCGAGCATCTTTTCGGGTTCCAAGAAAGATCAACCTCCGACTCGTCTCACTTGAAATGCTTCATCAACGTCATGCCTCCTGAGATTCTTGCGGAGATATTTCGCCAGTTTCTTTATCTTGGTGACCATGCACCATTCGATGTTCCTTTCATATCCGTGCTCCCCCGAATTCAAGCCGATCCGATTATATTGGGACATGTCTGCCAGTATTGGAGAAACGCTGTTCTTTCTTTACCCCAGTTATGGGCTACAATCGTTGTCAATTTTCCTCGGTATTGTCACCTGAGAACCATTCGAGAATGGCTGGATCGCGCGCATTCTCACCCACTTTCCATTTACATCACGCAGTCATTGTATCCAGACAGACATGAAAAAGGTGCAACAGACGCAATATTGTCGTTACTTCTCTCCCGATATTCGTATTGGAAATCTTTAAATCTCACCCTCTCTTCCCTCGTTCCGCGGCCGCTCCTTACCCTGTCCTCTATTCCCTGCCTCCAACGTTTGGAGTCAGTTCAAGTCGAATTTCGGTTCATCGATGACGAAGAAGTGAACCAAGTAGATTGCTTATGGCGAGCCTTACATCTTTCTCCCCTTCTGCGATGCGTCAATTGGGGTAACTGTTACCACAGGCCTTTTTCCCACAACCGCTCCAGTACAAATCAACATAACTTGCCTGATCACGTCCCATGGAGTCAACTCACCGATATAAAGCTGAAGATGGCCTTGAACGTTCCGGCGCTTCTTAACATACTCTGCGCATGTCCCTTGATCGAAACTGTTTGGCTTGGAGACTTCCGCGACATCACATACCCGCATCATATCAAGGAGCCCATAGAACTTCCTCTTCTTCGCAATTTTCATATTCAGTCAACGACGGATGTTGGCGCGTTGTTTGCAACTCTCACTCTTCCGATGCTTCAATCTCTTTATCTCGGCTTCAACAACGTCAACGTTGCCATTCCCCGTGGTTCTGAAGCCCTTCGTAATCTCTTGTCGAGATCTTCCTGCAAATTGCAAGAGTTTGTGCTGTCAGACAATCGAATGGACCAGCGACAAGTTATTGAATTTGTGTGGATTCCTGCCTTTAAGTCGCTTCGACAGATTAGTATCAGTGTCCCTCGGATACCAGAAAATGTCCTTTCGGCGCTCACCAGGAAGGTGGATGACGATGAATTTTTCTGCATCATGCCTGAACTACGGTTCATCGATCTTGATACTTGCTGGGCTGATGAGAACGTCCTGGTTAATTTTCTTTCTTCTTGGGTGGATTCCGTTTTACACCATCAAATGATTGGTGTTTTGAGTTCTGGATCGACGATATTATTCGGCCTAAAATTGTGTTCTCGTGCATCGTGTGGCCTTCGTACGGCCCGGAAAGAGGAGATAAAAATTCATATCCGAACGAATGCGGAAAATATTTGAGGTGATAAATACATATCATAGTTCAATTCAAAGGAGTAACCAGTGTTTTATTCATCTAGACTGTTTAATAATATATTCACATCATTTCTTTCTGCCTTTCTCTGGAGATCCATCCTAAGTCCCGCAGGCAATTGACCGTAAATGATGAATGTATGAACAGTGGGCCAATGAAAATGGAAGTCGCTTAGCAAGGTTTGTTGTGTGATCAACGCACCCAGCCTAATTGTAATGTTAGAAAGGTTGGGCGCATCCAGCTCTGACAAAAAGGACCCAAGGTTACCGCTCGTTGTGAGAATTAGGTCGGTAAGCCCTGGTAATACGACCGAGTTATCAGATGTGCGTCGTTGCAGAAAGGTTTCTTGCAGCATAGACTCGGTAGCACACCCCGAGAGTTTGTCCAACTCGAAAGTCGAGAGTCGAGGACAGTTATAGAGAAGATCAAGGCAATCTAGCAAGGTAACATTGCATTGCAATAAATGGAGGTGCCGCATCTGAGTCCAGGATACATTCGACAGCCGAAACCATGGCGCTGGCAACGACGTGATGTCTCCGATCCAGGTGAAATGTCGAAGTTGCGGTGTATCAACGAAGCAGCGCTTCCCTATATTCACTTCTATGGTTTGCGAGTCCGAAAATACGGGCATTGCAAGGGAGAGATTTTGGACGTGCTCCAGAAACGGCTGTATGGTGGTGAGGATCCAGCTCATGATTAGACGTGCATCGGAAATGCCGATTGGTGCATCGTTATTGACCTCGATGGTCACTTCCTCAAGCGAGTGAGCGACAGGGTCAGATATGAATGTTTTCAAGCCAGAATATAAAGTATTGGCCGAGCCATGCGAATTGACGGATATGAACAGAGAACTACCCGGATCGGAAGCCGTTGTGAATCGAAGATAGCTTCCTTTCAACAGCTTGTGGCAGGACGACGGAAGGTCTTCAAGAGCAATTGGATCGGGAATCCCATTTGAAGCTTCCGCGTATTTTGAGAAAAACTTGAAATATATAGCATCTGGTGTATTGTCAATTCAATGAGGATATCATCTTCAAGGATTTTAGTAAAAACGAACTGTGTTCATACTGAGAGTCCAAATTCACAACAAAAGGCTTTTCACACGCAGAGTTGGTCTCTCCCCAACGCCAGAGATGGCGCCAATTGCCACCTTTTGATAACAGTAATACTAGAGACGCAAGTGCACAGGCAATGCATATGACAATGTTGGGTTCGCAAAGCCTTTCGAAGTTGGTTACGGCCTCATATATTTCATTCATTGCGTGAGGCTGGTAGAGAAGTATGTCAGATCAAGGAAAGCCTTCTTAAACCATAACGTACTTACTTTCTGTAGAAGAAAAGAGCAGGAAGGATGGAAAGTGAAAGACGAAGATGAGGTTATCTATTTCAACATCGTTGAATGTAATTGCAGAAGACGTTTCTTGACAATTAGACAAAAGCAGAGGAATAGATGCTGTATTTGTCGATCAGTTCAGTTTATAAGACAAAATTTCCCAAACACTCACTATGTATTGTCTGAACCTAACGACCGACTTTAAAGTCTCCCACTGCGCGTCCAGCACAATTACGGTCCGGATCAATCCGTGTTCCAACAGTGGAGCCTATATATAAACTATTTCGGGACAGTTCGCCTTCTATCCGTGTTCAAAGCAATCTCTTTGGCCATTGATCACTTGCGCCAGGATTGAAACCTCTAGCTGTGAGAGCCTGTACATTTACTTCATCAGTATGCGTAAACACACGTAAGCCTCGAAATTTCAGCAAATATAGGACTATGAATATTTTACGCCACTCGGAGACGATGAAAGTCGTTCAGGCGAGAATATGGTCTATGCTTAGTTACTTGAAACTTTTGTGAGTCTATTCCTCCAATATCTTTTGAGGAATTCTATACACCGTTGCATACTGCTATGACTGTCGCCGATTTTCATAGAGACCAGAAACGGTCCTGATGACCTTCCCAAGCATCGAGCTTGAAACCGTGAAGACACATGGCTGATGGAAATTGAATAAGGAGCGAACACGGTTAGAAGGCTTTAATGAGCCTTCAATCTCACTCCATTCTATTTGAATGAGATATTTTAATCCAGAGATGTTCCACAGTGAATCTTTTGCGGTGCTTTTTAGCTCAAAAAACCTAGGGATTAAAAGATGAATTATTATATAGCAATGTCATAGTAATGACATCTCCCTCAAATTGCGCAGCCAAGGCTAGTCAAGGCAAGCCTGGCAGCGTCAACAGCATGTAAATTGCCAGTGGTTTATGACTAAGCAACAACTTACACATACTAAGGCACGCAGCGCGCCCGAGGCTGTCACACTGCCGCTGATCTCCCTCTGGTCATCTCCTCAGATCGAAGCTGGTCGTTTACTCCTTGCTTACCCCCCTTTATCTCATCTGCTGGCAACTTTTCCTGGAGCGCTTGGACGAATCCAACTCTCAGTAGATAAGTCGGAAGTCACCGTCACTCTCGTGGCGACCTCGAAGAACAAAAAATGTACATCATTCCTTACAAGCGCGGGCCGCATAGCTGGCGTCTATCCAGATCTACATTCATTGCGGGCCTTGAAATGGCGTTGACTTTGCAGATATCTTGCTCCGTATCTCCGTAATTTCACCTCAGTTGGTTCACCTATCTTGACACCTAATATACGGCGTCGAGAATCTGAAACTTGACATCCTTGTGGACATATGTCATAACGTCATCGGTGAACAATATCCCTCAAATGAACATTAGTCTATTCTTTCCACGGACGATTCCTCTGTAAACCTACTCATGTCTCGGGAGACCTCTTGGCTATCAGACGGCAAATCACGACATTCGTTCACTTAGGAAATTTATGGCTAAATTAAGGGTTGACTGTCCTCTGCGTTCATTCAATCGACTATATATACAAGTCTTGTGACATTGAAGTGCTTGACATGGCGTCAAAGTGGAAATAAAACAATTGATCAACGCTAAATAGCTGCTCGTTGAAGTTCTCACCGAGGATCTTTCTTTCCCGCTTTGAAATACTTTGCGAAGTC
>JASFDB010000111.1:0-12471 GCA_036937035.1 Cystodermella granulosa | reverse complement strand
TGGTAACCCTTACCCACACCCCACATGACCCCGGGTCGAAACCCTCAAGGGTTTCAAAACCCTTGTCAATCACTACTTTGTAGTTCCCCTCTCGCATTTCAACTCTTATTCTCTTGGGCAAGCTATACTCCAGTGCACTTCCATCTTGTAAGTGTCTTTTCAAGTTGCAGCGCGTGTCAGGCGATAAATTCGTTTTCACGGCTTTACTACCTTCTGCAGGCCTATACGAACCACTCTTTACTTTGAGGGTATCAAAAGAGGTGGCAGATTTTCGGTTGTCCTTGGCGCTCTGCCTCTCTATAATCCTCCATGCCACTTCTTCCAAGTCCAATGTCGTCAACGCGTCATTGTCAGTCCACCTAATTGCCCTGTGCGTGTGCGGCGGAACGTACTTATCGCCTTTCCACTTTCTAAATGTACGTATCGCAACGTTTCGAGTATCATCGATCACTGACGGATGCAGCTTGTCATTGTATCTTAATGATGTTATATCATTTAGCAATTCCAGTTCTCTTAGCTCTTGTCTTAAAGCACCTGAGGCATGTCCGGTTATCTTTCGGTGGTCGAAGCCTTGTAAGATTATAGTACCCTCTGCAGTTGAACTTCTTGACAGTGCCGTGTAATAAGACTGGTGCGTCCTCGCGTTATTAAGATCGACAACGTTGTATAACCTTGTTTTTCCTTGAGATGCGAAGTCTGTCATTGAAAAGTTTGGAAGAACCTCCACCTGGCTTCTTGACACGCTCAACAGGCTGTCGTCGGGCATTGAACAAAAGATGGAGGTGGTCGTCCGCGGAATGGGAACCACGTTCTCTGGCAGGCCATCGAATTTTACGGGTGAAGGAGGATTCGTTAGTTGGACAAAAAGTGTGTCGAGAACCCGCTGCCCTTTGTTCCCGAGCGATGAATTCCACGCATAAACAACGCCTTCTTGACCCTTTGTAATGCACAGCTCAGTTGCCAGATTGCATCTGATCATGACAGGCATTCCTTTACATAATGACAATTTGCCTGGTATATGCTTGTCTGTAGCGCAGTGTGACTGGTTCCAAATGATTCTTTGATCGCGTTCAGAGAGCTTGAACTTTACTTTCTTTCTTTTGCCCTGTACATTGCCTTTTTTCGCGTCGGTATCAGCAGCTTTAAGTTCGTCATCTGAGAAAAAATCCACCAGATTCTGTTTTGTTTCAACAGCAAACCTTGCACACCCTAGCCGATTAATTTCGTCTTTGTGGATGTTGAGATTTGTGATTATCGAGGTGTCTCTGAAATGACAGTCGCTTACAGAGGGCCTACCGGGTACAGTGGACGATACGCGCGTTCTGAGAAAATCTATATCTTCACGGGTGCACGCCTTATAACGCATATTCTCCAGCGACGTCCTGAATCTTGCGTCGTTTTCAGAAGGATTGCGTTGACGCATGTTTTTCCTAAGTATCACCACAGTCGTTACCTGATGCCACAAAGCCTTCCCAATCGCTTCCTCCTGACCACGCAAGCTCGTAGCGAAAGCACCAATACATCTGCCATACAACGATACACCCTCACCGCCTCTCGCTGGTGGCAACTGAGCGAAATCACCAGCAAATATCATGTTGATGCCCCCGAATGCGGTATCCGGACGATTCAGCGCTCGAGCGAGTTTGGCACTTATCCTGTAAAGATCGTGTGCCGACACCATAGATACCTCGTCGAGGAACACGTAGTCCACTCCTGCTAATCTTTCTTGCACCTGTGAAAGGCTCGTGGACTCTTTCTTGTCGTTGATTCCGAATATAGAGTGATACGTAGAACCGCCTAGCAAAGCGGCCGCGCTTCCTGTGGGGGCGACGACTATAAACCGATGTGATTCGTTTCGAAGTGCAAAGAAATGAGATAATGCCTTTAACACCTGCGATTTCCCCGTTCCACCCATCCCCCCGATATACATTTTTAGCTGCTCGGGTGAAGTCGAGACGGCATGATTGGCAACAATTCTAAAAGCGCGCTCCTGATCTTCATTGAGCTCGAATTTTGTCGACGCGTCGACTATTACTCTGCTATGCTCCGCGGAATAGAACTTTTTATATAGGAAATCCTTGTAGACAACCTTTACAATATTATTATACGATGCTCTAACTTTGTCACTCGTATTAGAATTGTTCGTTGACTTGCAGGTAGGAGGCACATTTTTTCAACGACGAGTAATCTCTTCCATTTTCAATCTGTCAATCTCGCCCTTCCAATGGGTGGGAGTGAATTGAGGTAACTCCACAAACATGGGTCCCTGTACATTTTCGTTGCCGTCTTGAGTCGCCACGGCCCAACCAGACGAAGTCATTACCCTTCTCATTTCCATCGCGTCGGCCAGCCTCTTCGTTTCGTGTCTACCTTTGGGAAACATGTCCTCCTCGACGTCAATATCCTCTACAAAATCATATTCGGCATCCTGCCCGACCACGTCGTCGACATCGCGGCCGTGGTTGAGGTCGTCTCCCATCCATATCGAAGGAAGTCCCGCATTCAACTTCATTTGGTGCCGAAAATCGTCTCTGGCATCAAGACACTCGTACTTCAAGTTGAAGTTGTCCATAATCTGCAAGGCTCTATCACTGAAGGTATGCGAATTGAACGCATCATCCCATGACTGTTCAATCGACTTTAATTCGCTTCCATCCTGCCATGGCTTGAATAGCGTGAGCATAGTAGAGCAGTAAAATTCTCTATCACCACTATCTCTTTGTGGCAGAGTTTCACCGATCCAATTGGGTACACAAAACACGTCGTCGACCCCGACTTTTACCACATGCGTTTCATGCAGAGGATGCCCGTCACGAAACCTATAGTGTCTTCTGGGCAATACAACGGGTTTGAGAGCTTTTTCTTCTTTGACAAACACGTCTTCGAGGGCATCGGAAGCGTCGTCGTGACCGTCCGATTCGTCTTCAGCTGCCTTTGCAGATTTGCGCTTCAAAGTTTTCGGTACGAGTTTGACACGCTTGCACCTTCTTGTCCAGTCATACACGTTGAAGTGCTTCAATTCGGTCGGCCTATGTACATAGTCTAGCACGGGCGATAGACCTAGAAACTTACCTTTTTTTTTGATGATAGCAACCTTGTCGTTATATTTAGGCTCTTCGTCAGGGTGCCAATATCTGCGAGCTTCGTTGACATAGGATTTCCAAAAGACTGGCACGAATCTGTGATCCGTGTAATGATCTGGATTCCCCAAAAGATAGAGACTGATCATTGGAGACCCGAGCTCCATCTTAGCGGAGATGAGATTGACCATTTGTGACATCAGCTTTCTCGCTTTTTCTTTTGAAGGAAGCGCGCTGGCCAGAGTCTCCGCACCCTTAGAAAACACGGACCTTATACATTCAAACACAACATGAGTCTTGAGACCTGGCTTCGTTATATAATCCGATACGTAGAGTATAACAGCTTTCAACGCGGTTCCGGAACCCAGGTTTGTTACGTCCGTATTGCATCGAAACAAGTAAGTGACCAGGGGAGTGAAAGTATTTATCCAGGGCTCACCCTTTTTGACGTTCAAGGCACCGGTCTCTACATCGAATTCCGTGGACGCAAAAGTGGGCCTAGGAAATCTCGCTTTACAATTACCCCATTTGTTGTCTCTGCATCCTTTGTAAGCATGTCGTTTATTTACATTTCCATCTTTTGTTTTGTTACGGTCGCAGTGATGTATATTGGAACGGCTTATGAGATCGTCCACGGTATCTAAAAAGTAAGCCCACCAACCTCGCTGTGCATGACACCTACTACATGTATCTTTTTTGCACTCATCGACACACTCTACGGGAGGTGGAACAGGAAGCGTCTCCGTGGGATCGACATATGTTGGGGCGGACGATTTATCAGCAACCCTTTCGACCACTTCTGATTGCGAACCAGTGAGAAATTCTCCGACGTGAGTCGATTCAATATACTCGACGACTTTTTGCTGCCACTTATCCTGATTTTTCAGTATACGATCTCTCATCTCCTGTGGACTCAAACTGCCTTTTAACCAAACAAGCATGTGGAGATGGAGCGTGAGACGTCCCTGCTGTTCGACCGTGCCATAGTATGCAGACGTGTCGCCGTAGGCGCCCCTCCGTTTCTTTTCTACCCCGAGAACCTCACTGACAAATACATTTACTAAAAAGTGGAAAAAACGAGCACCGGCAACGGGATTTGCAGCGATGAGATTGTATCTAAGGTCACGAGGTAAAATTTCAGGCTTAAATTCAACAGTGGAACCGGCGAAGTATATGCAAATGGGATGCTTATTATCTGCTGGTGACAAAGTAATGTACCAGGTAGGTGCACCTCTATGTGCAACCAAAGACCATATCTCATTACGCATGTGCTTCTTGCTTGTCAGAGAACCGTGCACACCGGATGCGATGTGATCCAGGTCGTGAAGTAGAGCGAAACAATCCTTTTCTAGCTGAGATTTTGGTTCGACATACTCACCCTGAGACATCCTGAGCGACAACACGTCCAGCGTGTGCGGATCGACCCGTAGAAGACGGTCAGCTATATTATCGAAATTTTTCCTGTCAGCAAGCAAGAAGCTTTGTGTAGCGCACTTCTTGATCTGTTCGTGGCTAAAGGCGACGAAAGGGAACTGAATATCAGTTTGGAATCTTTTGTCATGGTACATAAGCAGGTGTCTTTTGTGTTCCGTGTCTGACAGACCTTGGACTGTAGAAACACCACCGAGACCGAACGGAAACAACCAGGGGAACATCTGTGGATAAAGACGTGGATTGGACCATATCGACTCGGGGTCACCGCCGTGTCCAATAGCGAGAACGCCTCCGTTGCGATTGAGATGTTGGAGAGCCCTCGCCTTTACAGTACGCGACGACATCGTCAACAAATCATCGCCTGTTAGTCCATGTACAACAAACGCGCATTCCCCTTCATCCACACCATCTTCTTCCTCGACATCATGCGCGCTGGTGCCTTCAGAGGTTTTATTGTTTGACGAAGCACTGTATCCAACAGCAACTAGTGGCATATCCTCGGGGTACCCGGCAAGATTTTCATCGGATATAGCAACATCTGCGTAATCAGGATGGTTCAATCGTAGCCAATCAAGGGCGTCACGCACTTGACGACGCCTCACCAGAAGAGGGGCCCTTTTGAAATCCTCTGAAGTGGGTTCAAGAGGACCGGTGAACAAAATCGCTAACACTTCATCGAAGTCCTCCCTTGGAGGTGGTAGGGCGTCGTATATCTTTGGAATTGGAGACGCGAACGCTATAACATTTGCTTTCATTTTCCTCAGACCCGACGACACTCTGACAAACGCAGATGTATGCCTCACTCTCGATATCAGCATACATTCGAAAAACCGGAGTTCTTTTAAAACAGGGGGAACCTCCCCAAGCCACAGGCCATTGGCCAGTGCGAGCTTCGGCACTTTGCTCTTACGAAGACATATCCTACAGTTCTCACAAACCATAGTACAAGAATAATCAAGAACAGGTCCTTTATATTCTTTTACTGTGCTAGCGGTACTCTTCCTCTCCACCCTTGTCACTCCTGACGCACTCAAAATAGATAGTAGGTTTTTGACGGATTTAAGTTTACACATGCTCGCTTTCAAAGACAATTCCCCACAGACAGCACAACCGGCTTCTTCAATGTTTGCTGAATGCATACGTTGACATGAATCGCGAACAATAGTGCGAGTAAGTTTTTCATCGAGAGGAGCAGGTGGAAACTCACCCCCAAATGCGCGACTGTCAGACTGGAGGAACTCCGCTTCTCCTGGGGAGAGTGTTGAGTCGTTAACAATGTCGCGACATGGGGAGGCTCTGCGTTTCAATGCCTTTTTGGTAGTACGGGACTGGTCTGCGATGAAGACGCTATAGAGCGATCCACACATATGGCATGTATGACCGTACATAAATTTGATAAGTAACTCTTTCGAAGCCCTCCCCCCTTGAGGTAACTTTTTAACTCCATGCATTTTAGCTATCTTGAGAATCGCTGTTTTGGGTAATTTACCCATCAGTTGCTCTAGTGGAACCTGTGCGTGTATATATGATAAGTTCGAAAAATCAATCAGAGCAGTATCGCTGACATGGTCAACATATCTAAGCACTTTGCCTTCGAGATCCTCTTTACGCACATTGTTAACAACAAACGGCAATATATCCTCGACATCGAAAATATGTTGGCCATGTCCACCGACATGAAAGGTGTTGTCATGGACAGGCATCGCCGCGCTTATGACGGGAGGTGTATATTTGAATTCACGTCTATCCAACCTGAATCTATGTTTTCGCGAACACTTAGCATCAACGTTCTTACAGCTTGAAGACTTTCTCCAAGTACATATTAAGGGAAGAACCATGGCCGCATTGTACGTTTCAAACTCCCACAATTCAGTACCAGATATACCGGTCAAAGTGAAACCTTTAACATAGAGCGTTCGCAACACGAGGCATGTCAAAGGTCTCTCTTTGATGGCAGACGGCCGGAACGTAAGCCTAGAGTGGGATCCAACAAATACAGAACGCAAAAGGGCGCAAAAATCGTGACGAGAGCGCAGTGCACGAAGCTCCAGTAAGCGTAACATTCTACATTTTGCTGCAGCATTGTCCCATCTACAAGTTCGCAGCTCCGCGGACAATATGCAAAAGCGGAGATATATCAAATAAGCAGTTCGAAAGAGTGCGACCAATGGTTTCATCGCAAAGCGATACGACGTAGCATCCACTGTGATCGCTTTAATTGTTATGCTCGTGGTATCGTTTGCATTTGGCCATCTTGTAGCATTGGCAAGGGGCAATTCCAGTGTATTGAAAAGGGACATTGTCTTGTCCACGTTCTCAGACTCCATTGTGTACTCAAATTCGAAATGCACAACCGCGCAGAGATCACCGTTTGTTACACCACGAACATATTCAACATAACATTCATTCCAAACATTACCCCGGAGGGCAGTAACAATACTCCTAAGAGGAGCGCATTCAGCATTACCGACAGAAGCGGCAGGTGGGTTTGAGAGAGAGGCAATAAAAAAAGCGGACAGAATAAAGAGAGGCACCATCAGCCGACAAAACAAATCCATTGGTGTGAATTTGCACATCTTTGTCGCCGCAATTTTTGTGAAAGTTCGACCTGTATATATACTCCTGGCATCACAACTCGTAAAGGTGCGAAGCTCCAACCAGAAGAGTATCAACGAAGTTGATGCCCCCACCCCCCTGCACGTCAACTTTTTTTGACAGCCTCGTGTTACAACACTGCAATCAGTGGATCGTACTTCCACCCAAAGTAATGATCGTCCCTTTGAGTCGTGTAGTGATGACAGGGGGGGGCACGGTAACTACCTTTCTACACGTCGTAATATACAGAACGAAGCACCCATAAAAAGAGCGAGAAGCATAAATATACACGGAGGTGCATTTTCCGTATTTATAATGCACTCCATCACGACAGGCACTTCGCAAGTACAACCACAGACAGCGATACGATGAACAGCCGCACATCAGTAACAGGAACGACAGCATACACGTCCGCAGCAAAGCACATCGGCCCTACCATACATGCGCGTCGAAACGCATTTATTTCCAAGTTTGTTCATTAAAAAAGGTAGAGTTATCGTTAACACTCTCAGACCAACGTAAGAGCTGTCAGTGTGTCCACTAGCATGCGTACAATGGATGTGAATTTTAAAATAAACCGCCAAAAGGTTGCTCAAAAAAGAGCTAGTATTCATTATCTGAGCTATCCGAGAAGGAAACAAACTCCGGTTTTTCCCAATACCCTTGAACCAAAACACCCTCCGCGACAGCACTAAGCGAATTGAATCAGTCAGCACGCGCACGATACAAAAAACAGATAAGAAACAGAAACATACCCTATTATAAGATGCCTAGTGATGTTTTTATCTTCAAAATTTGTCTCCAGCGACAGGCCATCGCGATTGTGCTTTACCACCAACAAATTCCCTTTCCACTTTATAACATCACTCGACAACGAAGATATAAGCTGATTTCGTTCAATGCTTATACAGAGATGCGACTAACAGAAATCGGTAAATAAACGGCGTGTGTGCATTGTCAGATGGAACGCACCCGAGGCCCGTGCATCAGCGTGTACTGGACGTCCGTGTCCCGATCAGTCAACGTGATCATGGAGGCAGGCAATTCTTCAGTAATTCCATCATTCAAAAATATCCACGAAGATGCGTCGATATCGTTCGGGACGCGTGCCGTGGAGATACTCTTTCTAAGAGGCACCCTGATACAAATGACCTCACAGCAGTCTGTACCATAAAGCAAACCTTCACAAGTTCCTGAAATCAAACCGGACTATATGATTTAAGAAAGAGGTCGGTAAGAAACAAATAGCAACGAACCTCCTCCTGTTCAACGAGGCTATCATTGACGGCATAGACGTCTTCATCGGTGCATGGAATTTGAGGCCTGTTCATTGTCGATGTCGTTGCACAAGGGATATAGAGTGGACATACACACATATATATCAGAATCAAGATCACGGAGCTTCTTTTCAATCAAAGTTAAAATGCCCGGTTAGTCAATTTCTGAACGGCTTAAGGACAACGAAAAACGTTATGCTGTACATTCAATCACGTCGTACACGTACAATTGTACATAAGAGATAAGCTATTAAATTCGTTTGCTGTTCAGCGTGCTGTAACAGCAAAAGTAAGTGAAACCCGTGGATCGATTAAATAATTGATACTCACCCCAATAGAAGGGTTGTAACCCTTCCGATATCGATCGCTCCTATCTGCCCGAGAGGCTCCGATATAGATGAGCCTCCTTTCACCACTAGTACGTTACCGCAGCTGAATGTCTGTACACCTCGACTCAGCGCCTCCAAAAGATTATTTTGATGTACCCCGTAGCAAGCGTCATCCTAATATGAAATAAATATGTCGCTCGATGGACGCTGAAAATTTCAGACTGACACATACCTTGTGACTGTGGAATACCCAGTAATGCTCACCTTGGCCTTGAGATATCGTATAGTGGAACTCATTCATATTGACGGCCATGTCCATGGTACGGGAACCGAAGGAAATCCATTCGTGGACATCGAGATCATGAATAGAGTCGGCCATCGTTTTGATTCTTGTCAACGGGACGGGAACGATCATCGGCTGCAGGCACTTGGTGGCATACAGGAGGCCGGTATATTCGACCTCTGCTAACTTAGGCTACGAGATGTGAGAGGGGAAACTGGTTAGCAGAGGAGCGTATTTCACAAAAGAGCAGACCCCGTACCCTCCGGACACACTTGATATCCGCCACCTTCCTCATTATTTCGAATTCGGTAGCGGGCACGCTCATGCCTGCAGATTACTTAGTGAAGGAAGATACAGAAAGGAGGAAAAGACGCGCCAAGTTTCTACAATGACCCGATTTTATTGACTCGTGCCCAAGCGTGCGTTTGGCAACATCAACCCCAACGTAAAGGAAGATCATCTGCAAGGCCGAGGATAACGACATGAGTTACAGAAGGTTGCGCTGTCGAACCACGTACCTCTATCCTCAAAGTGGTTATTAGGAATGGGCATCAGTGTTCAAGGTGTGAAACGATGGAATACCCTCAATATACCTCCTCACAGAGCGAGTCTCCACGAAAATCGCCCTCCCTTTCCGTGGCTGAGCTACCATATGAGATGATGGAGAGTGCAAAGGCCGGGAACACACGGTCATTCGCGTCGCAAGTCCTCGGCGTAGAAGAGCTAGTGCTCCTTGTGATCAAGGAGTCAAACATGGAAGTCCTTTCCAAAATAAGCCACGTACACAGCGTATACCGCGACGCAGTCCGTGCCGAGATAAAGCACCGACTGTTGTCGGAAATCACACCTTTCATCGGCAGCGAAAACGTAGAAGCGTTTATGGCACTACTCGACAAAACTCGATCCCTAATCGCAGGCCCAGTAGCGCTGGCGGTAATTGATTCGGATTCGGTCATCGAACGAAAAGCGCGCCATCTCCACATATATGCTCCCCAAGATACAGCTATCTTGATCGTTGGATGGCTTCGTCATAGAGGTTTCAGCAGTGGGAGGAAATTCCCAAGGAACGGAAGTCGATCAAAAGTATACTCACTTGGGGGATGGTTACTTGAAGGAAAAAAAGTTCGTATCTTCTGAATCTTCGACCTGAGACGCCAATTTCTCACACCTGTCGACAACTTAAGCCTCGGTTATGCGTGCACATCATCCAGAGCAACACGAAGTGCGCTCTATGGCCGATACTTCAGTCGGAGCTCACGTCGCAGAGGAACATCATTTCACCCAGGAAAATATACTGTTTCCATCCCTACCTGACCGCAGAACGGCTGGTAATGAGCATGGGTGGGGCCAGTGTAGCAGGGAGATTTGAGTGGGAGTCGCAGAAGTTGACACACATAAACTCAACTGACTTCAAAGGAGACTGCATCACCAGCGTCTGTCCGTCGTTTCACAGGTCTACATATCGACTCGAAGGAGTGGGGCAGATCGCGTGGGGCGGGATCAACGACGAATTCGATAAAGGCAGCGAATTTACGGAGGACCCTTACGAACATCTCTGGTATAGCATAAACATGGGGAGGCAATGTTATAACCAGAACTGCCGCTATAGATCCTGAAGTAGGTTGTGCAGAGGCTGAATGTCTGTACCAAGCTTGGGTAGTCAAAAAGATTTTCTTGCCGTTTCTTGATCGTATAAAGCGCCGTTGAGAAGAGGAAGAAATACGAGACAAAATCAATGGACTCGGAGACGGAGGAATCAAAGCGCACGCTGAAATGCGAATCACACAACATATTGACCAGCAAAAAAAATAATTTTATAGATATTTTTTTACGAAACATAAACACCAATAGGGTCACAAGATACATGCATTACAGAAAGCGCAAAGGAGCAAACACACAAACATCGAGAGCAAGATGCAAGAAAAAACAGCATAACAGCGACAAGAACAGGCCCTCGTCATTGGATAACAAGACCGTGAAGGATCACAAACAACACATTAGTAGAGAGACCTGGGGTACCAGAACCCAGCACATACTTGTTCACGCTAAAACCGACGGTGACAAGAGCGTCGTTGGGCAGATCGCGTTTTCCTCCACGAAACAAGGGGAATTCGGAGAGGTGGTTGAAGTCGTCGTCTGTGAAACGGAAAGGAGCGGGATGACGGGCACTAGCTCTGCCATCATAGATAGGCACTAGAAAAGGATTAAATAAAAATATACAGCGAGAACGGAGTAACAAGCGTACCGTTGTCCTCGTACCCCAGGTTCAAGGGATGATAAGACCTCCGCTGCGATGTTCCCGTAGCCAAAGGACTCGTAACAGAGGAGTACAAGTTCGTGCCTCGAGGAGGAGTCTGCGGACCTTTTGTAGGGGCTGTAAATTCATAAAAAAAAGGCATGAACATGCAAAGAGATATGATATCCTCACTCGCGTAGTCACGTCCTTTGCGGCGCGTGAGGAAAGATATTCCATTCGGACCCACGGTCCCGTTGATAGCACGGAAACCGAGAAGATGTCCGACATGGGACACCATTCGCCGAATCTCCTGTTCATCGGGCGCTATCGTGATCAAGTGGACGGGTTCTTGAGCACCCGTAGGTCCAGTTGCGGCAGGGGAGTAAAGATGACATTCGAGCACAGCACCTTGCATGGTGAGCACAGCGGGGCGAAGGCTTCGGGCTATTTTAAGTCGATTGTTGTCCGCAATGACAGAACCGAGAGGCATGCGGGCCAAGTTAGCATACAGATCGTGATTCGTGAATTGAAGACCCAAAACCACGTTGCTAAAATAAAATAAATAAAATAAAAGAATACGAAGGTGAAGTCAACGCTGGAACGAACAAGCAACGCCATACACGCCAACTTACATTGCAGTTTCGCGCGAAATTTTAGGAAGAAAGGTCGAGAAATTGAGACGGGCACAGCGAACCGCATGTCCATCAATACCCCAAGGATTGATGGTACAGTAGAGGCTAGGAACATCATAAGGTGGTGCACGACGTCGAATAAGAGAACAACTCACGGGATGACAGGGAGGTTGACATAAAGAGGCCTAAGATAATCATCCTGAACAGACGGCAGCATTACGGACAAGGGATCGACAGCATTATCACAACCCAACGCTTCCTTGGACTCATCGACATCATTTGCAGGGGAAGGGGACTCCGGGGACTCAAGCTCATCGTCAACAGCATCTTCAGCGGTGACGACATCATCAGCGGTGACAACATCTTCAGCGGACACGGCGTCTAACAAACCACCAGAAGGTTCCTCAAATTGGCTAAAACTAGACCTTTGTCAATAAAGGAATCGAAAAATAGCAAGATAAAAAAACGTACTAATCATCATTGTCCGACACGATGTAGAGGACTCTACTTACCTGCGATCGGAAATCGTACGCATCACAACTCTTCCGAACCCATTTCGACTATCTTATCACCTTATCCGAACGACTCGCAACTTCGCTATCACT
>JASFDB010000110.1:0-12521 GCA_036937035.1 Cystodermella granulosa | reverse complement strand
GTCACATTCGACGTATGATACGTCAAATGCGGCGTCAAATGATAAGAAAAAGTCGAGGGCGCATCGTCTACACCGAAGATATATAAATATAATTCAATTCTCGAATAAAGAAATTAAAAATTAAAAAGACGCACCTTCGCTTTCGTCCTTGACTTTGACGACGTAAATGACGCCACCAGTCTCGGCAGCAAAACGAACGACGCGTTCCCCGAATTCGTCGTCGAAAAGTGACTCGAGCTCTGATGGTGCTGCGCCTATGACTGGAGGGAGCAGAGCAAGGAGGTAGTTGCGGAATATGTCAGGGTCGAATGAGGGTGATGATGAGGGTGATGGTTCCGTTGCTGGTTGTGGTATTGGGTCGTGGTTGATGTTCCCGTTTGTGGTGGTCGATGAGCTGAGTTGGTGATCCATAACGGATGAGAACTGGGTGCTAGCTGAGTGAGCAATCGTAACTGAAGTCTTCCTCTGATAAGTCGTAATATAAAGCTAATGAAATGTCAGTTCGACGTTCAGAGTCCATTAGAAAGACTTACAAGGGTATAATGAAACTGACTGACTGTATCAACGAAAAAGTGTTGGGTGACAAGAATCGGATACTTTATTATGTAATATTACTATTTAGGTTGATTGACTACAACAGCTGTACTCAACACAATAGAAAGAAAGGGTGACAAAGTTCATTCCCCTGCCCACGAAGATACGTTTACTTCATGACCCTGCAGGCCTCGGCAAGTCGATAATTGCGAGAATTATCGCACATCACTGCCAGCGTTCAAATGGAATGGGACCTGCTTTTTCTCGTTCCGAAGGAATAAGTGATCCTTCGAGAATGAGTGACCCTTTGAATTATCCCACTTCATAGTAGATTTTGTAGTCCGAACAGTACTTTCACAGACTGTAGTACACGCGCTCATGATGGGAATTTTCGGACTTTTGATTTGCGAGAAACTCGACTCAGACTCAGCCATAACATATTACCACTGTCATTGTCCGAGTCCTTGGTTCTTCTGCGAAGACCTAGATAATATCAAAGGATTCTCCTGGATTATTTCCCCTGTCAAATTACGAGTGAGCCCTCACAACAACTCAGCCCAAGCGGGGTAGCGAACACATACCATTCATACACAGCATTAAAGGGGTGACACGGACAGAACCCGTCAGATGAGCCTGCATTTCATCCTGCCCACCAGAACGCATCTTCAGCGTGGCCATATAATTGGAATGAGACGTGATGTTAGATGGAACCTCGAGGTGAACGAGTTGACACAGATTAGAAAAAGGTAGTTCGGGAGCTCTGGTGAGCCAGTTAGAGCGATCAAAGGAATCGCTACCAATCAAACTCCAAAACGACGACACCTCGACGTGCGTAGTTGGTGGCGGAGGTGGACGGTCACCATCCGCTAAAAATTCGAAACTGACAGAGGGTAAATTTTCGTTGGGTAGTTCAATACCATTTCTCCTCTCGTACAAATCATCGACCGAGAAACCCCACCATACTGCACCATGACGGTTCGACTGAGTAATTCTCGAGCTATACGTTTTGACTTCTTTCGCCAACGATAATTCTTTTGTTTTTGCACGCGAATTGTTGGCAGTTGCAGTCACGCTGGGCATCATACTCCCCACAGCGGAAATGCTAGCAGCGATGGTGTTGGCCACAACACTTTTTCGAGTGTCAGTTTCCAGCGCTTCTCTGGCTCGTGCAGGTGTGCTTCGAGGTTTCACGGCATGGACCATTGTACAAAGGTGGGTGCTATCAATTGCAACGCGTGCACTATATTGATGATATTGAGAAAATGGAGAAAATGGACGTCCTTGGAACTTCAGCTCCATAAACTCTATATCAACAATGGAATTTCTTCCAAGTAAAGTTGATGATGATTGAGCCTGGAAAACGAAATATAAGAAAAATATATCCTCTTCTATAAGATCACGCACAAACCTTATAGACGAAAGTCGCATTTACCTGCAATTCCCCGAAAATTGCATTTGGCAATCTTTTCTTGCTAATTTGAGTTAAAACCTCGAATGAAATTTTTGGGATCCAATCGCTTTGTTTATTGTTGCTCCCTCCCGGAGGATCAGGTGCACAAGAGACATTCATGCCGTCCGAATCAGACTCGTAGGAGCTTTGCACGATGTCAGCGTCATTGTTGGGCGCTCGATGATCACCAGGTTCTGGTAGGTTGGAAACGTCATCCTCCATTGATTCATTGTCACTATTTTCCATATTTCGTTGATGATTCTCCGGATCGCGGCTGCTTCCAGGAATAAGACCAGATTCTGACTGTGAAGATGGTTCCCGAAATGGTATTTGGACAAGGCCTGAGTTGCTCATGATAACAGTCTCACTTCCAGCCTCAAACTTCCGGGTCAATGTGAGGACAGCATCTTCGTAATCTTGCGTTTGGCCATTTTGAAACAATGGCGTTCTCTTAATTTGGCCAGGGGTAAAAACAGCGCCAGGGAATGGCGAGAAAATTTTACCGAGTTTCTCCAGCAGATCGTCCCCAACATCAACAGCGGATGATATAAAAACGTGAATCTCTTCAAGATAGCCATAGCCATCGATGACCAGAAACTCGTTAAACCCAGCGAGCAAGGAATACATTCCTGAGTGTATATTGTGACTTTGCAGTGTCCAGTTGATAGTGCTTTGATAGAGCCTTAGATGGCTCAAAGCGGCCTCTGCTCCAATAAGACAATGATTTATCCCTATATTGACATAATATCAATGATCGAGAAAAAAAAGTCTGCAAGTCCACTCACGGATGTTTTGCTTAGATTGGGTTGTATGATGGTCAAAGGCTTCAAAATTCGTGGGTGAATTATATGTCATAATTGGCTGATGCAAACTATTTTCGTTGTTGTACTGAAATGTCAGTTGAGGTGTGATATGCTCGCCAAAGGAGGGAGCTTGAAATTGACGATAGTCTTGCTCAATTTTCGGGGAGACAGAACGAAATGAACTCCGGACGGGATATAGACCTTTTGAAACGTCCTGTCTTGGTTGACCGCGTGTAAAGGCCCTGCTGTGTAAGACGGGCCTTGATATCTAATTTGAACGCATCTACAGCATGTTTGTCCTTGTCCATATTAGAGATAAGCTAGAAGCGAGGGGAGTCAACAATTGACCTACACGCATCCATTCTGGTCGTTTCGGACCCCATCCTATGCATTTAATGGTCAAACGTCTGCAGGTCTTACAGGAGTCACCCTCAAGTTGCCCATCGCACTGCTTTTGCTAGTTGTCAATCTGCTTCATTAACGGTCAAACGATGAACCTACTTTTCGACGAATGCGACAAGTCCTGCACGTAAGGACTTTAAATTGAGTACACGGTCATAAATTGAAACATACCAACAACCCAGACGATTTTCAGAACTTGGAAGTGGTATTGATGAGGGTTTCACAGCAATTCCCTGAGTGAATAGAGAAGATCCCTGATCATCTGTTGATGATACTAAATTGGGTGAGGGAGATATTGTAGGAACAAGTGTTGAGTTAGAGGACGACGGTGATCTTGAACGCCTAGAGGCCATTTGGCAAGAAGAGTTGTGTGATGCTGGTGCAATCTCAAGCTGTTAACGTTGTTATTGATATAATATTGATATCGCACCATGGTTGCTGTGTTGATAGGATCAATCAATAGATCCGATGACAACCGTGCAATGTTCTTATGTAACGTTGTGGATAAATCAATTCAACATGTAAAATCGACTATACAGTCCGAGTGAAGGATTCTAATTCGTTTTGGAAATTCTGCAAACAGAGCTCCATCAAGCAAGGAATATTGTGAAATAAAGCTAGACTTGACTGCTCAACTAGTTCTTCCCAGGAAGTGAATTGGTTATCGTTCAATTCCACAAGGGCTGAAAGACGGTATACAAAAAATTAAAACAGTTGTCTTTTAGATCGAAAATCGAAGAGTGGAGAGCATTCCACTAATTAAACAGTTGGAAAAGGCGGTTGAACAGTGAACAAACGCAAGCCTTCCAGATGGAACTTTCCTCGAGTGTATTTGTATTTCTGCATCTGCCTCTGCTTTTGGAGTTCATCGACATTCAATGTCGAATGGTAATCATCGGCTCTTTGAGGGACCTGACAATATCAGGGGATTCTCTCCAATAATGCGGTCTATCGTATCATGCCTCAGCTTAAGATCGCTCAAATCAATCTCATCAACTCACCATTCACGCACAACATGACAGGAGTAACACTGACAGACCCAGAAAGGCGAACCTTCAACCCGTCTTGTCCGCCATTACGCACTGCCAGGGTTGCCATATAATCTGAATTCGACAAAAGGCTCGACGGTACCTCACAGTGAACGATTTGGCACAAATTGGAATAGGGTGGAGCATCTTGTACAAACTCCCTAGAGAGCCAATACGAGGCATCTTCGGCTTTTCTGCCGATCAACGTCCAGAATGACGAGACCTCTACACGAACAGCCGAAGGGGGAGGAGGCGAGGCGTTGTCTGATAGAAACTCGAACCCGACAGATGGCAGGATCTCGTTGGTCAGCTCAATCCCATATTTTCTCTCATGGAGATCATCGACTGAAAAACCCCACCACACGGTTCCAAGTCAGTCTTGTTGTATGATCTGAGAATTATGTGTCTTCACTTGAGTTGTAGACGATACCTCCGTCGTCTTTGTGCGCGTACCACCAGCCGTCAGACTAAGGCTAGGAGATATAGATCCGATCCCTGTAAGTGATCCGGTAATTGCTTGTGCTAAGGAACCTTTCTGTGTGTTGATTTGCAGCATGTCTCTATCCCTTGCTAGGGTCCTTCGGGGTTTGATAACGTGGGTCTTGGTACAATCATGGGCAGTATCAATTGCAACACGTGCGCTATACTGATGATATTGAGATAATGGAGAGTAAGGCTGTCCTTGGAAATTCAATGTCAGGAACTCGATATCCAGAGCCGAGTTTCGGGCGGGCGAATCCAGGGAGGAAAGAACCTAGCACACTTCTGAGCGGGATCAATCTTAAAATGTGGTGCATGCAAACCTTAAACGTGAACGTCCCTTTTACTTGCAGCTCCCCGAAGATAGGTCCCGAGGTTACTTGCTTGTATATCCGTGTCAACACCTCGAATGATACCTGCGGTAACGATACAGGGCCTTCCTCATTACCAACAGGGTCAGCAGCTCGCGCCTTATTCATCTCCTCGATTTCCTGTGAGTCTTGTGAGCCCTGCATCACCCCTTTCGAGTCTAAATTTCCATCAGATTTATTTCCGTTATCGGAAGTTTCAGGATCCTTATGCTCGGTTGGCTGCTCAGAGCGACTACCATTGGTGTCTCCGCTATTATCGCTTGTTCCCTGTGCTCTTTCGAAATCATCATCGGTTTCAGTATAATCAGGTGGGAGTTGAGATATACTACAAGAGTTGCTCGCTATCGAGCGCTGGCCTCTAGCTTCGAATTTCCGAGTAGAAAAGAGGATCAAGTCTTTAAAGTTTCGAAGTTTACCATTTTCCAGAATCGGTGTCCTCTTAGCAAAAAATGGGGTAAAGATGATACCAGGATATGGTGAGAAAATATTGCCCAAGGAATCAAGAAATTCATCGATAGGAACTTCGGAGGCAATGAAGACATGTATCTCTTCAAGATAGCCATATCCTTCGGCAATCAGGTATTCGTTAAACCCGGCAAGCAAGGAGTATGTTCCTACGTGAATACCGTAGCTCTGCAGTACCTCATTAACAGCTGATCGATGACGGTTGATATGATTCAAAGCGCCCTCTGCCCCTACAAGGCACTGCGTTATCTCTACATTGACGTAATTTCAATGTTCGAAATATGTTAAGGGAGTGTAATACTCACTTAGCTCATTTGCGCTGGGCGTTGTAGACCAGTCATTTACTGAGAAGCTCAAGAGACTATTAGCAGGACTGGAGGGGTTATTGGGTTTATGAAAGGCATCTAAAAAGTAAGTTGTTCAGTACCGGAACTAACGAGAACAGTGGATTTCAGCTCACCTGATGACAAAAGGAGCGGAAAAAAACCAGCATTTTTGGAAATGGCTTCGTTCTTGGTCAGACGTATTGGGCCAAGTTCTTGCTCCAGAGCAGACTTTGATTGGGGTCGGCGGAGGAGGGGAAAGTTGGGAAAGGGCCGGAAAGTTCGAACGGTGGTTGGCACTTTTGCTGATTGATATGATGTCAATAATGGTGACTCCTAGATTATATCGGGCTATCCACTTGACTTGTCGGGATTGACAGACGCAGCATGTGAGGAGCTTAATGCCTTTTTCATGTTTTCACGCCATTTCCGTAATACACGCATGGTATGTTCTAGAATGCAGTACTAATCGACTGATAGCGCGCGCACCGTAGGGCACATACCTTTTTGCTTGAATGTGGAAGCAGCCTCATTAAGGTCATGGCGTTGGTCCATACCAAAGGATGTGGAAAGGGGGATTAAGTCGTCTACTAACCTGGTTAATCTTCTTTTATGTAAACTCCATGATTGATGTAACCCAAAAATAACTGTAACGAAGCGAATAAAAGATCATCCCATGAGATTGTAACGCTGTAGCATAGAGTTGACAGCGTCGGCACACCCACGTGCCTTTGTACTCAATAATTATGCATAGCGACGGGTTGCAGAGACAGTATCCTGCACAATAGTCGGAAGAGTTTTTTAGGTGAAGGGATGTGTCTCGAGTTCGGCCATTGAGAGAAAACTGAACAATCAGCGCTCCTTCACTTCGCAACGGCATGATATGACTATAACTGAACAAGTGAATCAATGTGTCGAAACTAAAGGAAGCAGAAAGCACCGGTGTTTTTGATGAGACGGCGCAACCAGATTGATGAGCCATATGATCACCGCAGTAAACGATTCCTTCAAACTTTCTCCCAGTTGTCGAGTTTCCGAGAAACGCATGCCTCTCTTTCACTGTCATTGCTGAGAACATTGATCATCAAAGGACTGATTCGAGTCACTGAAACTGTCGGTGTCAGTGAATCAAAATGAAAGTCAGTCACGTGAATGTTGTGGTCCGTGCACATATTACTTTTTTGTCCCCATCTCTTGTGCTCGGGCATGTACTGTCGCCAGTGAGGTTTCTGAAAATAATACTTTGGGAGCTAGTATTACTTGAGCGCTATAGTTGCCAAATGAATATTGTTTCAGTTCTCAATGCTGGATATGCAAGTTTGATTGAATACCATATACAAAGTCCAGGGGATATAGTTTGAGTTAAAATATTAGGGTAGATGTTTGCAGTGCAGTGAGTGAGTCTCGATGCCAGTTGGATAAACCTAGGTGCGCATCTTTCTGTCTCTTGTTGAATTCAGTCAGTAAAGGCTGACCTTAGTTTGAGGATTGAAAAAATGTTGTCTCGTTTTTGTGTGCAAATCCATAGACCAGGCCATCTGTATCTTGGCCCACGAGACCAGATGGAGATACTGTTTAACTTCGCATTCAGGCGATAGCATTCTGCTGCCCCCTGCGGAAATTTTTTCTTCTCCGGTAATGCGCTCTGATAGTCCACCGGCCTGTGTTTTGCATCAAAGGTTTGGGCTTGTCGTCTGGAGATGCCCGGGCCACTAATTACGCTCGCTACAATATAGTAGCCAGTATCCCAACAAGTGTCGGACAGCGTGGTTCAAAGACGTCTCTGCTTCCTTCAGTTGGCTTTGACGAAGATACAGGCTTTTAAGGCAGTTGGCTTCACCGAGAATGTCATGTGCTTCGCGATGAAGACCGACAGCATGGTCCAAAGCCGACTCCGCCCCCAAACCTACTCAATATGTCTGCTACAATGCAGCATACTTTGCATTCGCCCTCACCTGCACCTGCTCATAATCAATTACACACACCACAAACAACCTTTGCTGTTGAACATCGAGCGCACCTTTGTGATTTCGGTGAGGAGTTATAGCCAGTGGGCTAGGGAGTCACCGAGGGGATTGAATACGTATGCGGCCTCGAGATCCCAGAGATTGGAATTGGAGTCATTCGGTGATGTCGCGGTATTCTTTGAGAAGTTGCTGCAATTTGGTTTCGATAAGCACGAATGGACGTTTGAGGGTGTTATCCGTGAACTGCGACAACCCAATAAACACCTTCATTAGAAGGAAATACTCTGGGACTGGAAATATATGTCCCCGTGGAAGTGAAGTATAGGTAGTTTCAGCCGTAGAGATACCCTGCATCTGCAGCCCAATCTTGTACCGCGAGCTCTGTATACGTCGCAGTCGGCAAACAATACCCAGCCAGGCACAGTGCAACTGCAAAATCCAAGTCAACCGTGCGTACTCTATCGGGGGGTCCAGAAGATGATCTGGTTCTGTATCCGTATTTCATGCACGATAAACTTCATCGTTATAGAAGATAGACACAAACAATTTGTATTCACATAGACACAAAGTCCGACATAGGGGTAGCCCCTAATGGACTCTAAATGGGAACAAAAAAAAAAAAAAAAAAAGCTTCATCGTCATATGGTCCCCTATGAACTACAGACAATTAAGCATGAGGAAAAACAGTGACATTACAAAAACAAGACACAAACCTTCTCCTTAACCCTCTTATCACCCCTCCGTTTACCTAAATTCGCAATATTTTGCGGAAACTAAGCATCCCTCCGTATATCACAACTATCCGTCCGATCAAACTCATCACACCACACTTCAATTATGTGCGTCAGGCCTTCCTCTTATCCAAATTCGCATACCCCTCCAAATTCAGATGTTTGATCTGTACGCGGGGTGAAAAAACAAAGAAGGCACAGTCAATATAAAAGGGAAATGGTGCGGACGGATGGTGCGGACTACTAACGGCTGCTTGAATCTTTCCGAATTATTCGGAGAACGCCTCTGTGGTACACGAACAGGTCGAAAGATCCTTCACAGCATGCTGGATATCCTTATGGCGGCCATATAGACGTCAATTACATTATTGGTTTTATCCTATCCTCCCTCAGTCAGCACCCAAACCACCCAACCAAAAAAAGAAAGAAAAAATACACACTTGCAGCACCGAAACCACACTCGCAAACTCCCTCACAAACTGTATATGCATGTTATCGCTCCCATCCGACCCACCTACCTATCGCGTCGCATCATATTGAATAACCACAGCGAATATTCAACCCCTTCACAATCATTCCTCTGCTTTTACTCCGCCACGAACCACTGAATCCCCATATTCCCTTCCACCTAAATCCAGTCTCTGGCCGTAAGTCCGCAGTCTCCATCAAGCTCGCCGCATGCGGATGAGAACACACTCTTTGCGTCCTTCGCTATATTCGGCAATCGCGTGCGGGACTTGGAAGTTCAGCCAGAGCAGATTCCTAACCTGTATGAACAGCGTGATTATCTGCGGGTCGAAATCGACTGCGAGCTGGATCCAAGCCTCCTATGCTGGTGCTGCCGTGAAGACAAACGATCTCGAAAAGACGCCCGTCAACGCCTATATTCATATCATACAACCGCGCCTCAAAACAGGGCGAGTTCTTACGAAACGTTCTACTCTCAGACTGCAAGTTCTGCCCTTCCGCATACAATTACCTTCCCTTCCCCAACACAACCTCGCATCCCTTATATAATCCATCACCATATTTATCTCAATACCTCTCAGCGCCGTTTGAGGCTGAGCCAAAAGTGGATCTCCTGGGATGCGGTATCGGTCCACACAAACCATGACTTAGCACCGCAGTCAACGACGGCATGCAGACGCTCATAGAGCGTCTCGACATCTCCGAATAGATTCAAAAAGTGCAGGTGCTTCGGGAGGGAGGTCAGAAGGTCGAGTCTTGCGTTGCGCTCGATGTGGTGCGAAGGATCGAATACAGTCTTTATGATATTATTATTGAGGTTCACTGATGCTAAAAGTAACCCAAAGACAGATAAGTACAACGAAATACAACGAAAACAGTCCACTATAAAAGAGAAACTGTATACTTTAGAAATCAGTTGTTACGGACGGTAACTTGGCAGTGATTTTTTTGAAGAACGCTGTGAGAAGAGTTGGAGGCGGTCGTGGGATGTTCATGAACAGTAGGCAGCAATATTAAGGGAGGGAGGGGTGGCAGGTCCTGGCAAGAATGTCAACTGGTCTCGACGAAGATACAGGTCACCCAGGCTTTGAAGGCAGTTGGCTTCACCGGGGACGTAATGTGCTTTACGATAAAGACCGACAGCATGGTTCAAAGACGTCTCTGCCTCTTTCAACTGGTCTCGACGAAGAAACAGGTCACCCAGGCTGTAAAGGCAGTGGGCTTCACCGAGGACGGACTGCGCTTCTCGATACAAAATGACAGCACGGTTCAAAGCCGACTCTGCCTCTTTCAACTGGTCTCGACGAAAAAACAGGTCACCCAGGCTGAGAAGGCAGTGGGCTTCACCGAAGATGGAATGGACTTCTCGATACAAACCGACAGCAGGGGTCAAAGCCGACTCTGCCTCTTTCAACTGGTCTTGACGAAGATACAGATTACCCAAGCTGTGAAGGCAGTTGGCTTCACCGAGAACGCAATGTGCTTCACGATAAAGATTGACAGCACTGTTCAAAGCCGACTCTGCCTCTTTCAACTGTTCTCGACGAAGATACAGGTCACCTAGGCTGAGAAGGCATTTGGCTTCACCGAGGACGGAATGCGTTTCTCGATACAAACCGACAGCACGGTTCAAAGACGTCTCCGCCTCTTTCAACTGGTTTCGGCGAAGATATAGGCTACCCAGGGTTTGAAGGCAGTTGGCTTCACCGACAACGGAATGTGCGTCACAATAAAGATTGACAGCACTGTTCAAAGCCGACTCTGCCTCTTTCAACTGGTCTCGACGAAGATACAGATCACCCAGGCTGTGAAGGCATTTTGCTTCACCGAGGATGGACTGCGCTTCGCGATGAAGACCGACAGCATGGTTAAAAAACGTCTCTGCCTCTTTCAACTGGTTTCGACAAAGATACAGGTAACCCAGGCTGTGAAGGCAGTTGGCTTCACCGACAACGCAATGTGCTTCGCGACAAAGACCAACAGCACGGTTCAAAGCCGACTCTGCCTCTTTCAACTGGTTTCGGAGAAGATACAGTTTAGCCAGGCTGTGAAGGCAGTCTGCTTCACCGACAACAGAATGTCCTTCACGACAAAGACCGACAGCATGGGTCAAAGCCGACTCTGCCTCTTTCAACTGTTCTCGACGAAGATACAGGTCACCTAGGCTGAGAAGGCAGCCTGCAATATCTCCCGATTCAGTGCATAATTCGGTGGCGAGTCGTATAATATCTATAGTTGGAATGCCAAGAAAATGCGACCATCTTGTAAAAGATATGGAGGCTGTTGCCATTCGTGACTGCGAAATTCCAGAGTAATAGCTTTGAAGTATGTAGTGCACGTTACTAAGCTCAGGAGGTATTGACACATGCCAGTGTAGAGAGGGGTCCCAATAATTGCGACGTTCTATGATCAAACTGACATAGAAATCCACTAGAGCGTCTTTGTGACTGTCACCCACTTTGAGATTCGCCTGGCAATAATGACGGATTGGAGGTAACATTCGAAGCCGATGCGGTGTCGAGGTTTTGACGCTTGTCATCAGAGCTACTTGCTGTAGAGTCAGGATAGAGAGTCGAAGATTGAAGTCCTCCGGAAGTAGTTTTTGAAGCCGGTCTAACATCTCATCTGAATGTGGGAATCCACTCGGGAGGAGAGAGAATAGCGCTAGCATTTTCACCGCATTCGGATTGTTTTGCATTCGATGGCTGTCAATCGATAATTGAATCGATATGTCCACAGCCGACAATCGATCCCGCCCACCAGTGTCCAATATCGCCGTTCTCTCACTCTCCCACCGCTTCCACAACGATCCAGGTGTTTCATTCCCCTCCTGCAGTAAATGAGCCAGTATCGTGATTGCCAATGGTACTCCTTCGACCGAGTCCAGAAGTTTGCCCACGTCGTCATCTCCAGGTCGAATATCTGCAACTTGATCCATAATCATCTCTGCTCCAACCCGAGTTAGGCTGTCTAACGGTGGCAACTGTGGCGTTGACCATATACCACTGACTTGAGCCGGTCGTTGGGTTCCTCGCAAGGTAATCAGAAGGCCAAGAGAACCGACAGAAGCAAGGTGCAACAACAGCTCTTCTGCTTTTCGACGACTCTCGGGCGGTTCCCACAGCGTTTCAAAGTTGTCCAAGCAAACGATAGTGTTCTGTCTCTGCAGTATTTCCATAATCATTGACGGGAGATCTATCCCGAGGTCCTGAGTGGGGGCACCGAGAATATAGGCAATTTCGGGCCACACCAGATTGGGTGCTGTGATGTCTTCGCAGGACACATACAAGCGCTGCTTCCCATAGCGATCCTTTATTCGCTTGTCGTGCATCGCTGCTACTGCAAGCGTCGTCTTCCCCATACCACCACCTCCCAATATTGCTACCTTCCCGTGATCCTCGCATAGCAACGATGAGACAATTTGCTCCAGTTCCTTTTCGCGCTCGAATATGTATCGTGGTTTGGGCGGTAGCATTTGGGAATATTTTGTAATGGAAGG
>JASFDB010000109.1:0-12541 GCA_036937035.1 Cystodermella granulosa | reverse complement strand
AATTGAGTAAAGCTTCCTTGAAACCAACAACAATCCTCGGGCTTGATAAATTGTCCTATCTGTCGCCGGCAAGCGGCATTGTAAGTCTAGACCTCAGACCATGAAAGAGACCCTGGGGAAAAGCGAAGCTTTGATGCAACAGTCGTTTCTTCGGATGCGGAAGGGGCCGCGGATACGTGCGATGAGAATGAACGTGGTACGCCAAGAACAAGTTCCACCCAATTGCGAGATCGCACAAAGATCGCACAAAATGAAAACCCGAGTATTGTCTTTTCGAACGACATTGGCACTGCCTGGAATGCTGTAATCTTCCCATCTGCTCGTCTGTACCATGTCGAAATCAGCACTCTTATCAAGACACAAAGAGTCGTATTTACCACTCGCACATGCCCAATGGTTCTCGTTATTCCCGGCCACGATGATGATGAACCACAGAAACGCTATAACCTGGCCAGTCTGGTGATTTTCAAGCCATGCATGCCTTGATGATCCAGATAGTCAGGAGTCAGCCCATGAATCTATGCCTATCAAGAAGTTCCCAGAGTTTAGCCACTATTCGCATCGTTTCCATCTCTCAGTTGTCACGACAGAGATGGTAGAATCCTCGAGGCGAAAAACGACAAAAGGATCTTGTTCTTTTCGCCTTTTGAATGTATAACAATTCAATGGAAAGAATAAGAAACGGACTTGTGTATTTCACTTGTCATGGAAGTTCATAGAGACACGTCACAAAAGTTATTTATATGGTGCCTTGTGTTCTAAATTAGGACTCATTCCCCCACTTCGGCCTCCGAATCCCGAATTGATTGAATAACAGCTAAAGACCACACGCAATGTATCAAAAAAGACAATGAAATCTATCGCACATGACAGTTCGCAGAGCAGTCCTGGGACAAGAGCTGCCGAAACGGATCTCCAATTGGCACGCAATCACCAGTAATAAATTCCACCGTACCAAGCGCACAGGCTTGGGAGGGGTATGGGTGAAGAAATCCTCGATACACGATGCTAAACACCGTGCAATTACCCCAGAATTGTTTTCAATGCGAGTTACGTGGGAAACATCAACCAGGAGAGTTGTATATGAAAGATCGACCGTGTAATGAACCATCATTAGGTTGGCATTTCGTGAGGATTATGGAAGCTACGACACTCTTGGGATCGTAAGTACAGGCCTCCGCTTGGCTCCTCAAAACGCAAACACCATGGGTATGTACGCGTAATCCTGTGAACTCGCCTTCAAAAATGTTGTCGTAAGGTAGACCATTTGGGAATGACACGTCGATGCCATCGAAACAAGAACAGATGATTTGGAGGTGCGAGCTAGTTTAGGACCACAATACCCACAAAGGAGGCTATAGTACGCGCATCAGCGGATATAAACATCTTGCGGAGATGATTGAGATGGATAGTGGATATAGATATCTGAGAAATTAATGTATTGGATTCGAGAACGCTCGAATAGAGCCCTAAGTTGGCTGATCGACGGAGAGTTTCCCGTATAGTTGTATTATTTTTAAACTTGTAAGGTCGCTACATGTCTCCCAGGGCACTGAAGTTCGGATTAACGACATTTGACGCACCGAAGCCAAGTCCAACGGAGCCAATGAAAAATCTAGTGAATCACAGGGGATTTTCAAGGATAAAGTACGGAGGTTGGGCAATGTCAGTCCTAAAGAGCTGAACACGCCAGCCATATCGTTGGGAAGTAGGTATATATCCGCAGATTCCAGGAGATCCGCGTATACACTGAAAACGTCGACATATCGCAAATTTGGTCTGGAAGAAATACGGGTCAATAGAGTCACCTTAGTAAAGCGTATTAGTGATTCCCGGGCCAGATGAGCCTCTGAAAGATCGATGCGATGCCATAGCCTGGGAGATCCTAACGAAACGTAAAGCCACTCTTTGCAAACCTGCGTCCAAGCCAAACAATGCCTAGGCCTATGTACTCCAAAAAGCCAGGAAGCGCATTCAGCAAAAGTGGCTTCCGAAACGTCTGGTGGAAGGCTGGAGATGGGTGGAAGGGTGTCAACCTGGCCCTTGGCGGAAGCAAGAGGTAACACGAGCTGTTCTTCTCCCTTGAAGCCGCTATAACGCCTTGATTCATCAATTTTGATATGGTAGTGAGGATAATCGAAAAGTCGCACTGGTAGTCATCACTTTACAAGAGTGTAACTCGTAGGGTATCGACAAGAATGAGAGCCAGACGTTCTGAAGTTTATTCTCCCCTGGATAAGGTGCTGCCTAACAATCGTTGAATGACTTCCATATGGTGCTATAGGTTGGAACGAGGCAGCCTGACATTCAAAGCCTTTTCATCCAGGGCGACGCAGAGTTGACGTGTCATGCCTATTCATGACAGACGGCTCATCGGTCCATTTATAGGACCTTCCCTATGAGAGTCCATACGATTAATGACATAATCTGTATCCATGCTGAAGGCGACACTGCGCAAGGCAGAAAGAAAGGACCGCTGGGTATTATCAGGTGCTGTCGTCTTGATCATTAGTATCCGATTCACGGAACTTTCAGATTCCTCTACTCCTCTTCCGTCTTTCGTCTTTCGTCTCTAAGCCTTCTTTTCCAGAGGATTCGGGATGTTTTGTGTTTGAGGCTTGTAAGATCGGCTTGAGCTCTGTATGCAAAGTCTTGATCAGGTCCAAACGATATCATGATAAAATCAAAATGTGAAAAATCCGACATTCAAGACCTAAGATGTGGAGAATCCTGCCAAGCCATTAGATTCAGCAAAAGAGTACTAAATAGATTAAACACACCTGCTGAATGAGTGTATTTTTGTATAATCTTCGTTTACTACTCGTCGTACTCGACGGTGAGTGATGACCAGATCAACGTGATCAATGTTTAAATTACTTACCGACGGACTCCCATCACTGCTTCGCGCGGTCCTTTACTTTCCCACAGTTTATTGGAGCTTTCTCAGGCTGATCCAGAAAACTAAAGTTGAAGTTGCAGCAACGTTCAAGCTTCAAGTTCAGGCCCTCCTGCAGTGGTGCAAGTTTTACAACGTTATTCCCGCTAAACACGTCCTCCTTTCAATGAATGATGAGAAGAAAGATGAAACCGACAGTGACCCCTTCGTGATAGGCTATAGCTCTTTACTTACAAACTGTCTCTGACTCTCTTTCAGTCTGCAGATTTATTGACCTTGCGGACTATCCGCATCCACAAAATGACATACGAAAATAAATTACCGCTAGGCGTTGGTCTCGAACGCGCAAGCACATATCCAGCCCCCCGATCGACCCAAGTCCCGCATGTACCAGTTCACATCTCTCGTCGTGCATGGGCCCCGTTATGGATGGAACCCTCAGTGACAGGTCATCTCGACCTGGAGCTGGGCAAGAAGATAGCTGAAGGCGGCTCTGGTGCCATTTACTCTGCCACATTGCGCTCACCGACGACTCTTGATATTCCTAACCGCCTGTGCCTCAAGATAGCTAAGCCAAACCGCTGTCGGCTGCTGGCACGAGAGGCGTGGTTCTACGAGCAGCTGTTAAAGGACAAGAGTTGCTATGGTGTCATCACTCCCCGGTGTTTTGGGTTTTTCAATTTGGAGATTCTCTTGCAGAGGAAGGTCTTGGCTCTGTGGATATTAAACCCTGGATGCATTTGGAGGATTACGATAGCGATGATGAATGGTTCCCTTATGAAGATAACCAATACTTTTGTGATGATAAGGGTTTTAAGCAAAGATCTCCCTGGAATCAATATTCTACTGATCCAGATGATCTTTATGTCACTGTTCTTTTACTTGAAGAGCTAGGACCGCCATTGGAAACAAATCAAGTTGAAAGCGAACTCCAGTATGAGATTTATTATATTTTATCCAAGAAATTTACACTCACTTCCTCGTGTAGAGATATTCGTGATGTTGTGATGGATCTGACTCTTGCAGGTATATGTCATGGAGACCTGCGGTTCAATAATTTAGTGCAATCGCTGCGGAGTGATGATGATTCCAATTCATCTGAATCCTCCATATGCCACCGTCACCAACGCATTCACAAATGGCGTCTCGTTGATTTTGAATTGTCGTCAAAGTATGTATACACGGACGATAACCCCTCTGATGGAAATCAGTGTCTACTTCAACGCGATGCTGTCGGCCAAGGATATTTCATGGGAGAGTTTTAACTATTCTTCTGTTACAACATCCGACCAGTTATCCTGCGAGATATAACGTATCCGTGTATACCTGTATCGGTCATATTTTGCTATATGCTCATTAAATATAAATAATGAAACGCTTTTGTCTCCACGAACTTCATTTATGTAAAAGACATCCTAAAATCACAGTTGATTATCTCTAGTAATCCTCCTGCATTTCTGGACTGGACATAATCTCCTGCGCACTTTTTGGGCCATTTTCTTCTTCCTTCCAAGCATCTTCATCAAGCGCAAGGAACAATAAATCAATTATGCATCGCAACAGACGTTTATCAGTCCACCTTATAGGACAAGCCACCTTCACTCCCTACCTCAGGTTTCATTATAGTTGATGAAGAGGTATTGTCTTTCTTTTCTTCAACATGAGAGGCTGTACAATTCTTGATATCTTCTTTTTCTGAGTCGTTCACTTTGAAAGTAACAGTGCGCAAAGTAGTAGGACAACAAATCCGCTGAGTATTATTAACAGGATGTATGCGTCGGTCATGGTCACGAAAAGTCCCGCTGTTGTCTTCTTCATCCGCGTCGCTCACCTTCATAGGGTTTTGTATTTTCCAGTGGACTTGGAAGATTTACGGTTCGAAGCTTCTAATACCGCCTTTAGCTTTACAGGTGAAGGATCAGGTCCGATGCGATAGAATAAAATCAGAATGTCGCCATTCGTGAAAAAAGCCGATTTTTGGACCTAACAATTCAATGGAAAGAATAAGAAACGCGTCACAGAAGTTATTTATATGATGCCTTGTGTTCTAAATTAGGACTCCATTCCCCCACCTCGGCCTCCGAATCTCGAATTAATTGAATAACAGCTCAAGACCACAAGCAATCTATCGAAAGGCAACGATATCTATCGCACATGACAGTTCGCAGAGCAGATCTGGGACAAGAGCTTCCGAAACGGATCTCCAATTGGCACGCAATCACCAGTAATCAATTCCACCGTACTAAGCGCACAGGCTTGGGAGGAACGTTTTGAGTGTAATCTATTATGGATTTGATATCTTGTTCGTTGCATAACCACAGTGGGGCTGTGCCGTTTTTGAAAGATACTAAATGTGAGTGAGGACAGACGTTTTGAGGTTGAAAGAACCCTCAACAGATTGTCAAGAGCGTTGAGCTTAACGCGGAGTGAGCAAATTATAGGTACGGGTGAAGAAATCCTCGATACACGATGCTGAACACCGTGCAATTACGCCAGAGTTGTGTTCAATGCGAGTTACGTGGGAAACATCAACCAGGAGAGTTGTATATGAAAGATCGACGGTGTAATGAAAAACACCATGGGTATGTATGTGAACTCGCCTTCAAAAATGTTGTTGTAAGGCAGACCATTTGGGAATAACAGGTTGATGTCATCGAAACAAGAACAGAAGATTTGAAGGTACGAGCTCGAGTATGGGACCACAATACCCATAATGGAGGCTATAGTACGCGCATCAATGGATATAACCATCTTGCGGAGATGATTGAGATGGATAGAGGACAGAGAGGGGTCGCGGTCGCTAAGGGGGGGAAATATAGATACCTGTGGAATCAACGTATTGGATTCGAGGAGAACGCTCGAATAGGGTCCCAAGTTGGCTGATCGACGGAGAATTTCCCGTATAGTTGTTTTATTTTTAAACTTGTAATGTCGCTGCATGTCTCTCAGGGCACTGAAGTTCGGATCAACGACAGTTGACGCACCGAAGACAAGTCCAATCGAGCCAAAGAAAAATCTAGTGAATCATAGGGGCTTTTCAAGGATAAAGTACGGAGGTTAGGCAAAGTCGGCCATAGGGAGCTGAACACGTCAGCCATATCGTTAGGAAGTAAATATATATCCGCAGACTCCAGGAAATCCGCGTGCACACTGAAAACGTCGACATATCGCAACTTTGGTCTGGAAGAAATACGGGTCAATAGAGTCACCTTAGTAAAGCGTATAAGTGATTCTCGGGCCAGATGAGTCTCTGAAAGGTCGATGCGACGCCATAGCCTGGGAGATCAACGAAACGTAATGCCACTCTTTGCAAACTTGCGTCCAGGCCAAACGATGCCTAGGCCTATGTACTCCAAAAAGCCAGGAAGCGCATTCAGCAAAAGTGGCTTCCGAAACGTCTGGTGGAAGGCTGGAGATGGGTGGAAGGGTGTCAACCTGGCCCCTGGCGGAAGCAACAGGTAATCCGAGCTGTTCTTCTCCCTTGAAAGCCGCTATAAAGCCTTGATTCATCAATTTCGATATGGTAGCGAGGATAATCAAAAAATCGCACTGGTAGTCATCTCTTTACAAGAGTGTAACTCGTAGGGTATCGACAAGAATGAGAACCAGACGTTCTGAAGTTTATTCTCCCCTGGATCATAAGGTGCTGCCTAACAGTCGTTGAATGACTTCCATATGGTGCTATAGGTTGGAACGAGGCAGCCTGACGTTTGTTGCAGTACACTGTTACGTGTCCCTGAAGCAGAATATCAAGCTCTTCATCATATGAAGAACATATACTGGACGACATAGTGCATAGTCCAGTATTATCGTCTATTATCGTCGACGGCGCTGTTCACTATTTGGTTCTATTTAGTAGTCTCTAAAGCTCTTCTTTCCTGACGGCCATCTGCATGGCAAGTTGAAACGGGTTCTAAAGACTTCTGGGTACTAGTCCTCGTACTTTTCTTTAATTTTAATAGGCCTGTAGACTGCAATGGTGGCAGAGTGTATCCTCTGCACTCTTCATGACTCTATACGGCACCAAGAGAGGATGCTTCGACAACAAATCCTGGTGCTCGTAACCTCCAACCGAAAAGCCAACGGTAATCCCAGTCTTAGTTGACATGCATTATTTGAGGACAATTTCAGGTTTTCGCTTGGTGAATTTCATCAGCCAAAGTAAACTCTCGTCTTGACTTGGCTCCAATCAAAATGCTCTAACGAATTGAATCTGGAAAGCCATTCTGGACTTACGAATGCCGTACCCCTAGCTTCGTGCGATTCCCCCACTTCTTACTTCAACGGAAAAGTGACGGCCGTACTCAAAGAAAACCGATTGTCAACGATGACGAGACGGCAAAGATAGTCAACGATTTAAGCAGAACGTTCGGCTTGGAAACGGAAATTAAACACCAGGTCAAGCGCGGTTATTATCCCCCAAAGTGCATCGAGAATGCCAGCACGCACGAGGAAGCATGGACAACTCGAATGAAGGTCGTTCCATTGCATGCCAACTATGACACACTCTGTTGTTTCATCCTAGGAACGTAAACATCAGAACTCAAAAACCTCCACTCGGAAGACGTCCCGAAACTATGACACGAACCCCCTCATTCACTTACGTTCATCTCATAACCGATCATTATAGATCCGAGTCATTGTGCTTACACCCTCGTTTCTTACCACCCAAATCATTTACTCCAACAATATGATCGCCGTCATATCGATATACTCAGGCTCCTCCGACCCCAACGGATGCCAATCCCCATCAATGCAATTACTTCATCACTACTGTTACTCTGTATTCTATGCGAAGGAGAATGGGTGATATTACAATTGTTGTAAACTCCACGAAAGCAAACCATTGCGCCCAAAACAAGCATGAAAGACCAAAAGAGAAAGTTCACAAAAGAAAAAGTCGGAAGTTTCACACCACCCCCGAAGCGAGCAACACGGTCGCGATAACACAATACCGCAAAAGCCCCATTGACTTGTCCACAAGCATAGTCAGAGTCACTCTCTCACCATGCCCGTTGGTGGACGCTTTCGTATCAGAACTTAGCCCCGATATCGTTGCGAGCCTCAAGCGTTTGGAGTCTGGTATTGATTTTGTGTCTGTCTGTGGGCAGGTGCTTTTTACGAGCTTCGCCGGAGTGAGCTGCGTTGTGGAAGCGTGAAGAAACGGAACAGACGTACATCATAAGTGTCCAGGTCTTTATCGCGAGGAACCCAGGTATACACCAACCCAGCGACTTGCATCGTTACATTACTTCAAATCAATCCGATCAGCATACATTCCTCAAGAAGAAAAAAGAAAAAAAAACACACTTATGCTCATTCTCATGTTCACACCGACGCGCAAACGTCTCCAACGGCACTCCAGCCTCCCCCAACAGCGGACACTCAATCCGTGGCTCCATCCCCTCCCTCACCAGCGCTAGCACACCGCTACTCCCCCAATCAAAGATCGATGTCAACAGGTTACCGTCCTCAATATCGCATCCCGTCGCATAGAGCAACGCTCCATCCTCCCGCACCACTGTACAATGCCTGATGACCAGCGGCCACTGACACGCGACCGTGTCGCAATTATCCGAATCAGTATCGAAACCCGGATCGCGGTCGCGGTTGAGATAATGATTGAGCCCCAGCGACCAGTTGGACGCAAAGTAGAGTTTGACAGGTGGGCATACCGGTGCGGCTTTGGGGATCAACTGGAGGTCTGATACCATCGCGGTGAGCTAGTTATAGAACGGAAGGAGATTGGATGAAAAGGGACGCGAATAGATCCGGAAATCGGACTGAGTGGGTTTGAAGAGGGTTGATTTCATGCGTTGCTTTATACTCATCCCGGAAAGGCGAGACACAACCGCTTGGGTAGTGGTGCAAGCAGGCAGAGTTTGGCCTCAGGCCTAAAGTGGCCATTTCTCAAACCAGCCAAACCGAGACTATCCCGTCCCTGCGATACACTACTGCCAAATTTAGCAACTTGGACGAAAACCTCCGCTTCTGCAGGCATTAGGCAGCGTATAAGTTGGCCCTAAACGACCACTTCCCAACAAACCCGTGTCCCTGCAATGCCATTACCACCAAATCAAGCTACCTTGACAAGAACCACCGCTTCCGCAGGCATGTAGCCAGCGCATGCCTCAGTCTCAAAACTGCCACATCCTGACAGCCAAACCAAGATTTATCCCACCAAGGCCACGTCCCTGCAACACCACTACCAAATCAGGCCTTACACCAAACCGCTACTAAACCACTAACCAACGCAACAATTGGAAATAGCCTGGGTGGCAGGGTTGTTGTGTTAGTGGGTTCATTTAATGTTCAATGATGCACAAGCAAATGGTAAGTCAACCTTATTGTGCAGTGGCCCCAGGCGGGTAATCGATTATGTATCAGTAAAGCTACCAAAGGTAAAGAAGCATCATGTGGCCCATCCGCAGATTCGTTCAACGATTGTGATCATGACACAATAAGCAAAGGGTCAGAATAACGTTATGACGCGACCCTATTGTCACTTTACATTTCAATCACGAAAATGTATACATACCCACGGCTAACGATTATTCTACGCTAAAAGTTACAAGTGATAGATATCAATAATGACACAAATTGAATCGTAATTCTTGGAATGACAGGAGGCTACGAAGAAACAATTCACTCACATCGTCATCTTACACCTTCAATTTCAATTCATATTCAATCGTCATCTTACATCTTCAATATCAATTCAACATTCAGTACTCCGCCATCGGGATAACCTTGCCTAAGAAAACATAAACGCGAATAATCACTCAATGACGCAAAGTCTTACCGATATCCGCAAACGGTGACTTCTTCTTTCGACCCAATAGCTCCACTTCCCCACTATCAAAGAACGAATACCCGGCTACATCTCGTATCAGCCAACCCTACCCATAACAAAGAAATAAGCAACAACTCACGCATCGGGACCTCCTCTTCCTCCTCCTCCCCATACCCATACCCATACCCAACACCGTGAATGGGCCTTCCCGTCTTCGAATCCCGGAGCGTCCCAGTGTGGTCCACGAACGGCGCCGGACGCTCGTTGGCACTGCGGTACTGCTGCACGAGCAGCCGCTGGATGTCATACAGATACCCCTGGAGCGTGTCGAGATACCGCCGTGTTTGAAGGTGCTTTGAGGAGGCACAGCTGGTGGGTTTTACTCAGCTTCAACGATCCCAAAAGAAACCAGAACGAAAGGAGAAGAAAACGCAAAAGCAAAAAAAAAACACTTACACAGAAATCCCATCCTCCTTGATAATATACCCAATCCCATACCCATCCGCCGCCACTGGCCCAAACCCAAACAGCCTCAACGCAGGGTTCCCGCAGTTCGACGTGGACAGCACCGATGTCCCCAGGAGCGCCCAGCCCGGGTCCGTGAATATTCTAGGCAACTTCTTCTGTGCGGAAGAGGAAGAAGAAGGGGCGGGGTCGTCGGGGTGTGGGTTGAGGTTCCCCTGCATTTCGCGTTGGAGGAGGCAGTAGAGCGCGTAGAGGTGCCGGTCCTGCCCCAGTCCCTGGCTACACTCTTTCGTCAACTTGACGTGCCTCTCGCACGCCTTGCGCAGAGCCGCAATCTTCTGCGTCGGTGCCGCTTCGGAGTAGAATGTCTATGTTTTGGGGATCAGGATGAAGATGGGTTGAAAGGGACTGAGGATACAGACCTTGGTAAACTCGACACTCTCCGGCTGCACTGACCGAATCGCCTCGGTCCTCCCATGCAAAAACGCCTTTGTCATCGCCGGTTCGTAGACGCACTCAATCCTCCCTATAACACCAACCATAAATCAGCGCCAATCTCCCCCCCCAAAAAAAAAATCAAAATCAAAAGCGCACCATACAACCCAAAATACGCCGCCTGAAACGCCATCTGCACAAACGCATCCGGACTGAACCCATGGCCCGTCATAAAGTTCTTGCCATACCCTTTAAACTCGAGCGCGGCACAGTCGTTCTGGCAGATAAGGTCGCTAAGCCGCGTCTCTGCGAAGCGCACGCCTGCGCGGAGGGAAGGGGTGAGCTTCCATTCGAGCTTTTTGGGGGTGGTGTCGATGGGGTCAAGCGGGGGTGTAGGGGGATCTGTTTGGGTGGGGGTTACTATGGGTTAGTGGAGAGGGATGAAGAAACGTGCCATGCGGCCCACGAGGCTTGTACGCTTTGGCGTAGGGTGAAAGCCGGGCGTGAAAGAGTGTGGGTGCGGAAGGGTTAATGGACCGCGCGAGCAGCATGAGTCCCTCCGTAAATATATCCGCTGCAAACCTGAGCACAGTATGCCCATCCACGCCCGTATGCTCAAAGTTGATCCCCGCCGATCCATCCGCGCACACGATAATTTGCAGCTACCACCATCATCAGCCTTCCACCACGTTGAAGAAATATAAAGAGACGGACCTTGTCGTACCACCGATTAGTACACGTCCCTACCTGTTCGCCTCCTTGGAGGTTGTATGTCCCGCATAAAAAGTTGTTACATAGGTCCGACAGCGTTTCGGGTGCAGTGTCGTCCAGACACACGACGAAGAGGGCCTTGTCGACGATCTCGAGGCAAGAGGCGTTGTTCCTGTCGAGCGAGAGCATCTCACGGAGGGAAGACCAGATTTTGCGGTTCTCTGTGGAGAGCACGCCGATGGCGCCGCGTGCAACCTGCGTCGTGAAGTTAGTGTGGGTGGAGGTGTGGAGAGGGGAGAGGGAGAGGGGGAGAGCACCTCTGATCGATCGGTCTTGTCTGCGTCGGTGGTGATGGCTTGCAAATTGCGGAGGAGCTCGCGTTCTGTGAGGACGGGGAGGTTCTCGTCATCGACAACGTCAAACCAATCTGTGTATACGCTTCTTTGAGTGACAGGCAAAGAAGGGAAGTGGTGGTGGAACACGAACAGAATTGACCCCTTCTGAGTACGACGATGTGTCGAGAGTCGCCAGTGACTTGCATCTTGCATCCTCTCTACGACGTGAAGCGATAAGCATCAGTCATATGACGCAGTGGTACTCTGCAGACATACGTCGGTGGGTATTCTGGACGTCCCAAAGAGCCTGGAATACTGGTCCATGCACAACGGCGTTCCGCGCACGGAGTCTGGTTCGAGTAAGCCGCGGCGGAGGTCATGTATGAAGCCAAGGGAGGAGAAGATGAGGGCTGCTGCTCTAGGGAGCTGTGCGCCTCTGTCTGGTGTTGGGTCGTTTCTAGTATGGGGTCAGTGTTGTTGTGTCAAGGATGGGGGTACAAGCTTACTCCAAGACGAAGTAGGGGTTAAGAGCGAGAACAACTGGGTCGCTGTGTGAGAGATAGGACTCGTACCAGAACTCTTCTATATAACTGCCTTGTAATGAGTCGATGCTGGGATGTCAAGTTGATGGATATACCTGTCCTTCTCCTTTGCCCATTCTACCAATTTCTCATTGATCCTCGGCCCATCGCCATCCAGAAAGTCTTGAACTGCCTTCTTGGTCTCTTCATGATCCTTCTCGTCCTGGAGGGCTTTGAGAGCGTTGATGTACCGTGAGCAGGTGTCTTTCAGCGGTGGGATGGGTAGTTTGGGTAGTTTATCTTGTAAAGCGAATGTTTTCGATGTTGTGGACATGGTGGTTGGATATCAATGGAACGTCGGTGCTGGTCATGTTGAGCCAAGTGA
>JASFDB010000107.1:0-12744 GCA_036937035.1 Cystodermella granulosa | reverse complement strand
GTTTTACCGTACATACGGGCATTCTTTTTGCACCGAATGCGGATCAAGCGTTATAATACTTGTTCCTATACTAGTACTGTACCTTTTGTAAGGAACATATGATTGCCGGCTGGGAAAACCGGATCAATATATCTGCCCTCATTTTTGCTACATATTACTGTAATTGATCTTTAAACTATTGTTTACAGTAGTCTAGTCACTCAAGGTAAGAGAACCCCGCGGTCACAAAGCTCTCACGCCCACGATGCGTACGCTCCGAGAAAGGAGGCATGGCCTTAGCGCGCGGAGCGTACGCATCGTGGGCGTGATCGACCCTGTCCCAAGCTCGCGGCCATTCTTGCCTGAGACAGCGAGACAACAATGCCCTAAGCCGGGCTTGTCTCACCAAGTTATGATAAATGGATCCGCTCCTGACCTGTCTCCCTTAATTTCTGCAATTGCATACTCATTGCACCACAGGCATTTGTTTTCAGCCCGTTTTTTGGCCTATCTCCTCGATGCAATCTCTCCAATCAAATCCCGTGGGCCTGTTGCCGTTTTCGGAGCAGGGCCGCTTGGCATCCATTCCTACCCTGGTGCGTGTGGACAAATAATTAATACTAGAGATCTTGTCACTATAGTATAGCTATAGCTAGCGATGACTTCTCAGCTGGTCTCCATTACGTTTGCTAGTCATTTGGGATATTAAAGCACGGAACAGTGTAGGTCTCTTGAATGTAAATTGTGTGTTCAAATTGATTAAGTGCGAAAAAGCTGAAATAAGCAAATATGAGTTTTCCTAATGTCATGTGAATGAGCTACAAACAGAAAGAATAGAGGGGGCCCAGGGTACTGTTTCTTAACTGGACAATTTACATTAATGAACCATCACCCCGACCAAAAGCCTTCAAAATATCATCAACTTCATCCCCCTCTTTTACTCCCATTGTGGAATTCGCCAATGGGGTATCTTCTTCAGCTGAATTACAAGCATGGGCAAGCTCCCTGAGACAATACAATGTGGCAACAATATAGATCAGTTTTGGACCCGGGATGTCCTTCTTTATGCTAATTGCCTCCTTCATATCGTTCTTGATTTTGTTGAAAGCAGAGCTATCTAAACCAAGGGAATTTGGGGCTTTCATCGATTCAACCCATAGGGGAATAATATGCAGCTCATCCAAACGCATTTCTATGGCCCTAAGATCATCCTTGCAATATGTGGTCAATTTATATGTTGAATCAATGGACTGAATTGAACCCTACCAAACACTCCTGCACCATATCCCAGGTTTCATGGCTGATGTATTTCAGGTTGGGCATTTCTGTGCATATACGCTTCAAAGTTGTATCATCATTAGGTACCATTTCTTTTTCTCCTGGAGTAGGTTCTTCTGACAGAAAACCAGTTCCAGAAATAACAGGGGGGTTGGAAGAAGATGTAGGGGAGGCTGCCTGTTTTTCTGAATTGGCTGTGGTAGCAGCCACAGACCCAGGGGTAACAGGGGGGTTGGAAGAAGATGTAGGGGAAGGTGCCTGTTGTTGCAATTCAATATTAGAGAGAGCCTGGCTCACAGATAGGCCACTTTCATGTGCTAAAGTGGAAGGGATAAGTAAATATGCAGACAGAAGAAATGTCTACAACTTGCTTTTGCTCCTATTGGGTACAGCTTTTCCCTTCCCTTTTTTTCTAACTGTAGGCGGTACAAAAATGGAAACCCATTCAAAGGTGTCATCAATGACATCCTTGGCTTTTATACGCCACGTCTTTGTTTGAGGAAACTTTCGCAGTGACTCCCTAAGGAATTTTGCAATTCTAGGCCCTGAATCCATTTTTTCTTCACGACGGAAAGGATCATCGTCGAGAAAGTTGTCTTCCTCAACAACTTTGTTGGCGGTTAGTGTTTTATATTAGCATTAGTTGACATATAACAAACCAATTGAAGTAATTTCCCAAAACCCATCTGTATCAATCCTCCACTGAGGGCCCCTGGTCTTTGATAGCTCGTAGTAATACATTTCAAGACATTCATCCTGAGATTCTTTGTCAAATAGTTCCCAATTGTGAGCCCATCGCGTAAACCATTCAATAATGCAATTGCAACCATCCTCGTTATTGGACCAGATACGACCAAGTTGCTGAATAACTCCCTGTCGAAATTTGGCCAAAGCCAGGAGCGCGCCGAGAAATCTGGGGTAGTACGGCTTTGCACTGTGTTCGGCATAGACCTTGGTGAAGACTGCAATGCGAAACATAACCAGTGTATAGGAATATACAAGATATTCAACCATTTCATTGAGTTCCTCGTTGTAATATATCCTTGTGCGAGTTTGGCCATTGAGGAAAACCAGTATACAGGGGCTGTTGCCATCGCCAGATGGTTGTATCTTGTAGCTGTAACTTGATATATCGTTCAGTTCATTTGGGGCCACATGGGCCGTGGCATCCCACTCCATATTTGTGAAGCGGTTTTTTTTAAGGAGCGCATGCCTTTTATCAAGCTCAGTCTTTTTCAATAGTTGATCCTTGACAGATCGTTTTTTTCGTAAGTTTTTAGACGAGCGGGGCATTGCTGTATCTGCTGAGAGTTTTCAAGATGTTGAAGTGAGAAGAACGTCGATTCATCCTCATCATCATCACTGTGGAAATTTAAACTCAGACCCTTACCTAATGATAAACAAATGGTCAGGAATCATGTGACCGTTCAGTTTTTGGCACTGTCACATGGCCTCTACAAATATTAGTTTTCCATTTACTTCTTGTTTATCGTGAGCGCTTCAATCCTTGTCTGACACCAAACATCCAATGTTGTCAATGACTAACTCGAATGCCTCCTCTTATCACGCTAGTTGGCCTTGGGCGACAAACATGATGAGGGCCGAATCTACTTACACGACAGAACTTCCTGACGACAGCCCAGCAAAGGGGCTCGCTTCAATGCTGGATCTCGAGCGATCGTTGAACTCTAAAACAGGAACGTCATCCCTAATACATACAAGTGATCGCGGTGCTTTGAAACGCGGAGCAGAATTCATTGCAAAATACCAGTTATTGGACACTGTAAACTGGGTACTTCATCAGGGTTGTGTGGGAAATGCTATTCCGAGATTAGTTTTGCCCGACGAAAAAATTCTGTTTTTTCCTTCCCTCTCGAAGTTCAACGATAACTGGACAACGGTTATTGAAGCAGTGGAGCTGCCTTCTTTGACATCATCTGTCAGTGTGGAAGGCGACAATTTGTTGCCAGGTTTGCTGACAGCTATCACCGTTGGAAATTGGAGCAAGGTCATGAAAAATATTTGCATGACCGCTGTACATATTCGATACCTCTTGGTAAGTTGCCTTCTCACCATTGTCTTACTTGTGTTGATTTCATGTAGAAGCAACATAACAGTCAACGTAATATGGATGAAACGAGTTTATTGAAGGAACTTTATCCGTTCGTCTTATATTTTATGTTTGCAGCACCTAACAGTGTTTTATTTTGACAGAAATTTAACAATGGCAGAAATGAATACCCTGGCGGAACACTTCAAGGGAACCTTATCACAACCGCTTAACTTGGCTCTGGGATTGTCTCCCATCCTGTTATTTCTGAAGGTGGCTCTCATAAAGCAAGCCATCAATCATGGGAAGCTTTTATCGGCAAGTTGATTTTCATACATATAAAATTTTGCACCTTATGCTTACTCTCAGACATGGATGGCCCTTGGCTCGAAGCCAGAAGAAATTAGAAACGTTGAATTTAAAATATGGAATATGCTCTTTACACTTGCGTTGGACCCTACACGTCATGCGGAGACTGCAGTCAGAGAGTTGGTGATGGATTTGAAAGCAATTATTTCATCTCCATTCAGCCCAGATATACTTTGTTTCTTCAATATCAGTCCGTCATTCCGCTTTCTAATACCTTGACATGCCCTCAATTAGGGGCCCTAGAACATGTACAAAGACAGCCCAAAGTCTCCTCAATAGCATTTATAGAGTCAGTTCCGGACAGAGAGTTGCAACAAGTGGGGTCGGATGATGCTGTTAATTGCCAAGGTGTGTGGAATGATCATTCAATACTGATGACGTTATTATCAAATTCCCCAGAGCACTTCCAATCAGAGGGCCAGTTGGCCCAAAGGAAGCCAGTCGCGTCTTCGGCACGGCCTGTCGCAAATAACCAACCAACACCGGTTCCCAAAAAAATTATGCCGATAATCACCAGAAAAGTGTCGACGGCTACCCATGTTTATGCAAGTCTGCCTGAGTATTCTGATGATGAATCGACGGAGGACCATGAACAAATTGATGGAGTCGAACATTACGTGGGCCAAGGATTGTCACAGGCAGAAGAAATGGATGTGGATCCTCCAATGAGTTCTCGGGAGCCAGACATGGCTGATCCCCTTGAAACCCATGAAATGGATGTAGATGGTGTAGAACATCAACAGGGTTCTTCCACCAATGGTCGTTCCATAGTAGATCAAGCTTCTCCAGTTCACAGGAGGAGTTTCAGCCCCATCAATGACGAGGAACACAACCATCTGAAGAATGTGGTCGAAAGTAGGATGACCCTCCGGACGCGACGCAAAAAGGCCGTTGATGTAACAACTGGAACATTATCAGTGAACGGCACCAATAAGTCGTTAAAACAGACCACAAAAACCTTTATCAAGGTGCCCAAGCCCGATGTAAACATTGTTCCTCCTTTAGTTGTAGGGGATGCGCCTAGGATCTCTGTACAAAGGACCTTCACGTTGTATGGGGCCAGTCAGGAAGAAAAATTTGCGTATCAACCTCAATTTCATGTACGTGGATGTCATGTTGATGTCAATGTGTCTAACCCTTAATATAATTGCAGTTCAAAACGAATCTTAAACTGTTTCAGCAGTTTCATAAGACCATTGAGAAAGAATATGTCCATAGTCTTCCGAAACACATCTCTGATCCTGTCAATTCTTCAATTTGCACTTTGCCTTGGGAACGGTTTCGTCTAATGAGCGGAGATGCAGTCCAGAGCATCTTTCGACATCAGCATATCCTTGTAACAGGACATCCCAAACCTGAAGCTACATGGGATGAGGAGGGTCTAGAATTGTTGGGATCACTGGATAGAATTGTCACAATGCATGGTAAACCTTTTCCCTCTCATTCTACACTGGTTTATCAATCTGACTTTTATAGATCTATCTATCCCATATAATTTAAGCCAAAATGAACGCCACACATTTGGTACCCTTTCCCAACTCCTTGCCATCAGCCAAAGGCCAAAAGGTAAAATAGTAAATGCCCTCTCCTTTCCTTCAAGCACAGCATCATGCGAACCTTCTTCATATTCAACGGATATCTTTGCATTCCAAAACACCGTTGGGGATGAAATAGGTAAAGCTCAACCAGAACTTCCTCATTCTGACATACGTTGGGGAATTACGGCCACAAAAGATGCAGTGAGCACATGGCACATTGATGCAGCTGGCGCAGCGACATCTTCACTTGCGGTGGTCGGCTCAAAATGGTGGATTATTGGTGTTCCAAAGGATGAACAGCGGGAAAAACATTTCAGCATGTTTTCTGATGGAACATACGACTTCGAGAAGGTGAATAGTCACCTGTGGGATTTGGAGGCGGTGCATCTCACACCTGGAATGATGCTGTACGTTGATATAATATCATTTCACATTAAAACCAGACCAAAACTTGCAATATCTGATAGGCTGATGCGGCCAAACACAATGCACGCTGTATACACAACAGAACATGCGATATTTTTGGGAGGGCATTTTTTTGCAAAATCCACTATGTCGGAAACGCTGGGAGGTGTTTTAAACGAGTTCTTCTATAGGGACCTTGTGACAAATTCGGACCACCCAACAATGCCTTTTCTTCTCCGACGGATCGCTCACTTTTGGAAGAAAGTCCTGTTGCAGAAGTGTACGGTGTCAAGTGAGCAGGACTATTTATCTTTTGGTGTCAATCTAATGCTACTATCCACAAGAAAAAAATCGGGGTCATGCACCAGATCCAGAAACATTTGAAGGCTTTATGGACATCTGCAATCTCAACTATTTGATGAGATTTGGTCAGTTTATAGCTGAAGAGCAGTTTGAGGTAGTGAAGAGCGAGGTGGCGGCATATGTGGAAGCCACAAAAGCCATGGAGGAAGTAACAACATGGTTTTGGAAAAACTACGAAGTCCTCGACTGCCACTCCTCCAATGTTCACGACGGAGTGAGGTATTGCATCCATCTTTTTTGGATCAACCTTACAAGGTGGTTACAAGTTGCATTCAAAAATACTGGTAAAACCAGAAAAAGGGATTGGAAGAAGCCAAGGACTGTTAGTGCCCTGACAACCCTTACTGATGGAATGCCAGAGAACTACTTGAATATGGTGCTTAATACCCTGCAATATCCGCCTTCTTTGTCCCAATCAGACCCCATCCCTTGGTTAGAGAACAAAGGATTTACTGTCAGTGCACTCAAAGGTATTTTTCATTCCATTACTGTTTTATCCCATTCACTTTTATACAAAGGACCTTCATCTAGTTAGAGACAATTTCTCATTGCCATGCCCATAATGAGCAATTATATTTAGCTTTCCTATTTAATTCATTGTTTAGTGATATTTCTAGTATACATGTGATCATAATGCTTCATAGATCCTGCCAGAGCACAAGCCAAGATTGAGCGCTGGGGCCAGTCAGAAATTCGAGGGTCAGCTTGTAGAGAAGAGGCGGTGCCCACAGCCTGAAAGCTGATATACCACCAAAACACAGACCCCCATGTTCTTGTGGTCAATGTGGGGCTTGCAGTGCACTTGGCCGGAAAGCTAGCATTGAAATAAGACGAACGCAGGGTTGATGTTCGACTGCAGAAAGAGCTGGAGGTATGGGAGTAAAATTTAAATTGGCCTACCAGACCCTCCTTACAACCTCACAGCTCATAAAGGCATCCACTTCAAGAGCGTGGTCAGCGTGCCATTTTGTAAGCCTTGGCTCCTGCAAAAGCACACAAGTTAGGGCGCCGCTTAAGACAGGAAGGCGGCGCTGCAGACCTGCTGGTATTGGCAGTGGTGCCCAATGATACAGGGATACAGGGAAAATGCGGCCCACTTACTCCGTCTGCATTCTTCTTCTGAACCTGTGGATCCGCAGAATCCGGTCAGCGCTTTGTGGATTCCGAAGCGCTCACGCACAAGTTTGCTAATCATCTCGGCAGACCCAGGGAAAAGGTCAGCGGTCAGGCCCTGGCAAAGGTCCCTCAAACTGATTGAACGACGCGCATGAGAATTTACCGACGACACATAAGGCTTGAACAGGAAGATTGCGGAGCAGGGCGGCTGAAAAGCTGAGGAGGTGATGAATAGAAAATGCATTTTGTGGTGACTTTTCGCACTGAAAGCAGCGACGGTAAGAAGCTGTCGAAGAGACGGAGTGCAGTGGCTCAGATGGGCTTTTGAATGCCATGGAAACACGAAAGGCAAGGAATTCCAGAGTAATGGAGTAATGAATGAACAGAGGAAGAAAGGGGCGATGAGAACACCAAAAGTATGACTAGAAGCTCTCAGGACAATTTGATGCCGCGCATACGCGCGATTCAAGTCGTGATTTTGATCGGTAGTCGTACTTGAGCCCCCTTGGGAATTCTCTTGGATCATCGTACAGACTGTCTGGTCCCGCAAAAGGTTGTTTACGGGGTTGATGACTGACAGTGAACATTTTTTTCTGACGGCTGGTGGGTGGAAGAAAAATGGTGATTCATGTCCTGCCAGGGATGTGGGGAATTCAGCGACTGCAAATGAGAGTCCGTAGGAGTGTTTTGATAGCTCGGGGAAATAGGCCAATCTAGATTCTCCATAATAAGAAGGTTTTGAGGAGAAGAATAATGCTGCTGCTGGAGCTGTGCCTGGACGTGTTACTGTTGATGGTCTTCTGAGGGCATGTGACCATGGAATGGAAGACTAGTCACTTAGTCGGTGTCGTTTTCAACCCCAGATGGTAGGAATGGATGCCACGCGGCCCTGTCCCGAAAACGGCAACAGGCCACGAGATTTGATTGGAGAGATTGTATCGAGGAGAGGTATTAGGTATTGATTTTTGTAGGTGTTTTAAGTTTGAGAAGTGTTGTGTAGTGCAGCTATCAAAGAGGGGTGACTGCGAATATAAATTTGAAATGTTTCTGAAGCCCAGCGTCCCATTGCTTGGATAATATGAGAAGGAACACCTGCTAAAGCAAGAGCAGTGGCACCCCCAGCTCGTAATGAGTGTCCGCTGACATCTCGAGGGAAGAGGGTATGTAGCCGCTTCATGTACCAGTTTCGTGTTGGAATCTGGCCATTTTCTCTTAGCCAGAGTTCAGGATGGAGGGGAAACCGTGAATCTCGCAAGTTGATATATGTTTTGAAGGCGGATACAGGGTCGTCTCGGGTTAGGGTAGAATGTAGAAGGATACGATTGCCTTCGAAGAAGCGATCAGCCTTGTGACTTGGGAGGAGGAAGGAAATTGATGTGGCGGTGATAGATGTGGTATGTCTCATTACAATCTTACTGTAGTCACGGAGGGCACTATTGTCAGGCCAGACAAGTTCGCCAAGACGCATTAGACCATGAAAGGCTGTCAAGGTTATTGCTGTGAAAAGTTTGTCGTCATAATGTGATGACAAGAGCCTTTTTACAGGAAAGGGGTGCAACTTCATGCAACCTTGGAGAGTGCGTACGACCAGCCGATGACGGCGTGAATTGCGAACGTCAGGGAAAATTTTCTCCAGTTGATTTGCAATGCCAGAAAGATATGCAGCCACAGAACGAGGACGAATGTGGCTGCACATGTAAACGATGTAGAAACTGAGGGTGTCAGGAGTTGGGTCAATTGGGAACTCGTGATCTTGGCAGAAAGTGAGGTAGGAACGAAGAGCAGAAGAATATGAAGCCAAAGAAGAGGCGTCGAGAGCGAGACCCAAGGCGATAGCTCTCTCCCTCTCAAGCTTCTCACGTGGCCAGGGTTGACGGTTGGAACGGCTGGCCAGGCGGGGAATTGTGGTCATATTTCTGCTGCCCCCAGCAGTGTTCGAGGGGGTGTCAAGTATGAAATTAGCAAATTTGGCCTTTTCGCATAGGCCGCTTCATTGTTGTAACGTGATAGTGCATCAGCAACATCATTTAGATGTCCGGGGATGTGCACCACCTTTAGTTTCAAATTGGAAATGATCAGGTGGTGGGCAACAGAAAGGATGATGGGATTGTAGGCCGGGGAGGCGCGTAGAGAGTTGAACATATTCACACCATTCATGCTGTCGGTGTGGATGGTGAGTCGAGAGTTCTTGTTGCACCAAGAGCTTATCCAAGTAAATGCTGAGAAAATTGCATAGAGTTCGTAATAGACAATGGGGCGGCCTCGACGTCCCTCGGGAATCAGATATTGAAAACCTCGGTCATGTGAGGGAGACCAGAAAGCGATTGCAAAAAGAGATGCGTCGCAATAGAGGTGGTAGTCGGCATCTTCTGCGTCCCAATCCTCTGCTTCGATGATGTGAACACCGTTGGATTTCTCTATATGATCAGCTATCCAAGCGAGTTCCTGAGACATGGCAAGCCCAATTATGAGTTTGCCATTCGGCCGGGTTTTCTCCTTCATCTTCTCATATGAAAGGCTGAGTCCAGGTTTGAGGAGTGGGTACACGTTGAAAGCCCAGTTTACCCAACCTGTCATTCGTTGAAACTCCTTGAGAGTGCGTCTCGCCCTGTGTGTACCAAAAACACGCAGAGCTTTTATTAACGCAGTCTTTGCATCTTCCGGCATGGTGATGGTCATTGCATTGGGGTCGACAGACATGCCAATAATAGTGACGACCTTACCCCATACCTGCTTCTCTTTTGAATGTGGAATTCCAAGGCGATCCCATAATTGTAGTAGCTTTACCTGCTTTGCGGGGTAAAATTCTTCGTAGGGGGCGTACCAGACGAGGTTTCCATCATAGTCTCAGGAATAGCAGTCATCCACGTAAGCCAAGAGATCTTCAATATGTTCCCGGTGGATGGCAATCCATATGACAAGAGAAAAAACGGCCCCCCAGAGCCCGCCAGCAGCTCGGTTGCCAAAATTATTTCTGTGGTCGACATTAAATTTACCATCAATCTTCACCACCTGTTTGATTTGCCAGAGAACATGTAATGGAATGTTGCGGTATGCGCGAGTGACATCGGACTTGAGGAGTACAAGTAGGCGGTCTCGACCAATTCTGCGACGAAGGTTACGAAGGGCATGACCGAGGTCATGCAAGTTGTCTAGTGGGACGGATACCTTTTCACGAGGGATCAAGGAGTTCCTCGAGGAAGGTTCAGCGCTGTGATCTACACACATCCGAAGTTTATTAGAATTTGGTTTAGGTTTCACGGTGACAGGGACGGTGAGCATGCCAGGCAACAGTGTAGAGAAACTCGGGGAAAAACATTCCTCGGTGATTTCAATCTCTTTTTGAGAAATGGCAAACGCTTAGTGGGTAGCGTCTTTGATTGGATAGACATCGTCAAGTGTGGGAGGTAAGCCAGAGGTGTCAGCCCAGGGCCAGAAACCATGCTGCAATCCATGAAGGACCGATTCCACGAAAAGGCTGTTTGGATGGTTTTCGAGCAAAGAACGGAGTACGTCAATGCGGAAAGGTGTAGATACCTTGAAAAGGTGGGGGTTCTTGCGAATAGTACCAACGGCGATATTGTTCTTCCTCTCGTAGGAAGGTACCATAGGAAGGGGTTCCATGTGCTCAGACGCCGCCCCAAGCGTCAAACGTGGTTGTTCATCCTCATCCCAGTACAGATCCCTCACGTACGCGGGACGGGAGGCAAAAACAGACACGGTAGAACAGTCATCATTTCTGAGCTGCGCAGTCTTTTGCAACGTGCCCTGTGTTGCGGCACTTTGCACAGGAGTGAACGTAAGAACAGGAGGAAGCGGAGTTAGGGCACCTCCCCTCGTTCCATCTACGGCACGGATCCCTTTGCCCTCGTTTGCTAGTCCCAGTAGAGGCCCCCTTTCGTGACCGTTCGTCGCTTCCAACTCCAATACGGCCGGCATTGAACAGCCAGAGGATACGGAGGTCATCAAAAGCTGAGAGATCGGTAAGGAGTAGGTCGCGTCTTTGAGCGACGCGAAGTCGGATTGCCTTGTCGTATTGTACAACTCTGATGTGATTGCTGGTGGGACTCGAGGCAAACATCTGCCGAATGTGTCTACCGTAGGCTGCAAGTTCAGACGCTCGATGAGGGAAAGCGAAGACCGTGGCATCAACTGCTTGGTCCCAAGCGATGACCCATTCTGAGTGGTCTCGGACAGTCTTTGATGGCGCTGGTGACCCAACGATGAACTCGAGCGAACCCACTTGTTCGCGCCTTTGGGTATCATGCGAGATCGAGTAGAAACCGGTGAGGACGCGATCGAGGTCGACGGCGCGACCAGCGAGTAGCTTCCCCCACTCAGTGTCTGGAAATTGCCGACAGGTTGACGAGTTGAGTAGTGAAGCTTTGGCAGCCTTTGGGTCCCGGGAGAAATTTTCGAGTAAGGCTCGAGTCTTTGCAAGAGAGGCCGGTAAGGGTGGTAGCGAGACGTTCTCATTCTCAACCCAGGGGAGTAGTTTGGTGTCAATCCTCTTTCTGAAAGGCGCGTCATCAGACTCGGAAGGTGAGACGGGGCGCTTGCTTGGGGAGAGTCCAGGGGCGTCATCGATGGTGTCCTGGACGTCAGCGCCGCCTTCGTCTTCGGGGAGTCCAGGCCCTGCTGTACCAGCGGCAGGGTCCTGAGCGCCTCCGGGCAGTCCGAGCGCACCATTGCGGAATCGCTCGAAACTCTCAATAGGACTCGAAAGCCGAAGCATGAGCCTCGGGATCTTCTGACGGGATCGTAGTTCCGAGGGCTGCAAGAGCACGCGGTTTGGTGAGTGCTCCCGAACGGAATTGCTGCGTGATTTCGAGGCAGCGCTGTGAGATGTCGGTTAAGAGAGCCGCAGAAGAAGTTTGGGGAGGTACGGATCCCGGGAGCGTTTGCGATTGCGAGCGTTGTTCATTACTGTTTGAAGGGGACCCAGAGCCGATTTCAGTCATGGAGGCTACAGGATGAGGTGTGAATTGGGGAACTGATACGCCGATGGAAAGGATGACAAGTTATAGGCCAGAAGCGGGCTGAAAACGACTGCCTGTGGTGCGATGAGTATGCAATCGCAGAAGGTAAGGGAGACAGGTCAGGAGCGGATCCTTTTATCGTACCTTAGTGAGACATCTGACAAGCCTGGCTTGGGGCATTGTTGTCTCGTTGTCTCAGCCAAGGATGGCTGCGAGCTTGTGCCAGCGTCGATCACGATCACGATGGGGCATGGTGCCGAGGAATGGAGGCCATTTGCAAGAATGGTCTCAGCGCGCTGAGCGTACGCATCGTGGGCGTGAGAGCTTTGTGGCGATGGGTTTAAGGTTCCTTACCTTGAGTGACTAGACTACAGTAAACAAAAGTTTAAAGATCGAAAAAAAAAAAGACTGTTGTGGTTACCGGAGTGCTGATGGAGGGGAGGCAAACGACTGAAGTTGTGATGATGAGGGGATGGAAGTGGAGACAACTGAAGAGAGGGGTGGGAGTGATCAAGAAGGGGGTCGGTTAGGGGCTGAAACAGAATTGGGGAGGATTTAGCTGGGAGGGCATGTACTGTCGAGATGAGGGAGGAAGGCGGCATGGGAGTTAAAACAGTGATGGGAGGGTGCATGTTGAGGGCCTGAGATTGCACAGGGGAGGAGTCTG
>JASFDB010000106.1:0-12775 GCA_036937035.1 Cystodermella granulosa | reverse complement strand
ATCAAAAAAAGTTGATGCCATATTCTTCACGGCAGCGACGCTAAATGCAGGATTAAGAGCTTTGCGTTGCCTGCTCGCCCATTCGTTAGAATGATCAAAGGATGGCCGCGGTCAACGAACCGTTTGTGATCCTCCCCTTCAGCCCATACTACTCCTTTGCCAACCACCACCTCAATTGTCATTCTGAACCCAGGTGTTCGAACGTAAGTCATCGTGTCTCTCGCAAAGATGTGGGACACAGCCTTGTAATCGCATACCACCACCTGCTCTGCACCAAGAAGCGTCTTGGTCTTGTAGACGCCCCCGTACTCTTTGGCCCATGCTTCGTATACAGAACCCGGATCTTCGGCGGAATGCACATATTGACTGACTCCTAGTAAAAGACTTTTACTTGGAGGGCCTCGGAGCGCAGGCCCAGGCGAGACTGACTGACGATTAGTGGCATGATAAGCCACGAACAGTCCAACGAGTAGGAGTGATAGTAGTGTACAAACTTCAAAGGAGGTCATGATCACCGGAATATCTGTCTCCCCGAGAACTTGACCTTTATATGGGACGCAGCCAAAGACCTCTGAGATGGCCATACTGTATAAAGATTATTTGCCTCAAATGGCATGTACAGTTCTCCAGGTGCTTCAAAACGCCAATAAACACTGCACGCCGTGAGACAGCAAAATCTTAAGGAAAGATAGTAATCATCCGATCTAGCATGCGCACAACAAAAGCCCGAGATAAAGGTCATCTGGCACAGATGTAGGTCCAAGTATGATGTGACTTGAGAACGTGCGCCTTTCATCGATAAATTACGCCACTATGGCCCCCAACTGACGTTCTGATCATATCACGAGATAATGATGAAGCGTTTATAGAAAATTACACACCGATTCTTTCGGAAGAGGGAATTTACTACAACGGAATCTGACAAGCACCCAAATGGAACTGTTTGAGAGCAGGAACGATCAGTCCTAAAAAGTAGTTTTGATCCATCCTATGGGACTAACCTATGTAGAATGATCATTGTTCGTTCACATGTACATCGTCTTGATCATGATTTCAATTAAAGATGTCCGACATTCTGTGTCGTACGATATTTGTAGAAATTAAAACGTACCATTTTAATTAAGAAATATTGTAAAACATTACATACAGATAGTATAGTAATTCTTGAATGAATATACATCTATAACGCTCACAACAATGAGATAGAAGCATTTTAAAAACGAACGAGGCACTACCAACTGTTTCTTATTGACGCCACAACGAAGATTTCACATCTACAAGGACACCAGTCGCATCGAACGGAACTCCCTCCTTTTGTAACAATTCTAGCTTTTCTAGACACCGTGTTCCTGTCTTGTCAGATTTTCCCCATTCTCCGAGAAATCCCCCAATGAAATGATTAGATGCGATGACGCGGTGACATGGAACATATGGACAGAATGGATTATTCCGAAGAGCGTTTCCAACTGATCGAATAATCGAGTTATGAGGTAAACTTCAGAGCATAAATTACTCACCAGAGCGCGGAGAGCCACCAACTGCCGAGGATACCTCTTTGTACGTTGTCACTTTACCTGTTGGAATGGATAGTGTAAAGTCGTAAACAGCCCATTGATGTGGCGTCAATTTCTGGACGGGATGTTAATGTAATATGTAATTTGCTGATGGGTTTAATTCCTACCTTGCCATTTTTTGTTCTGAACGACGCTCGCTCTTCGTCACTGATTGGGTACTTGATGGATTTTATGTCTTCTGTTACTGAAGGTTGGGCGATGAGTGGAACAATTGCAACTTCACTCGTCCTCTTCGAATTCTTTGATGTTGATTCGGAAAGTTTATTAACCTGCAAAGGACTGTACGCAAGATGAATCTTATTTGGCTTCACGACTGGCATTTTCAGAGATGACTGCAGGGTCTGAAAGGTTGAAGAACGATCAACCAAAGCAGCTTATAAATACATCCACATCAAACAAGCGTAAACACGATTGATCGTATCGAGCGTGACCTGACTCAGTCCGAGTCATTGATCAACACTTTGCTCAGTCATCTCGAAGCCAGCGCTCCCACTGACCGGGACACCCAAATGCCGATAGCAGGAAACACCCAAGTAGGACACGAACATGTCCAATATTACAAATCCTTGCAAGAGTTCGATGGTTGGGTACCTAATGCTTGGAATCATTATGAAGTTGCTGAAGTACTCAGCGCGCAAAATAATTAAAGCAGAGACGAAAGGAAAGCTACTGGTGCTACTCAATTTGTAGACCGTCATGAACGTTTATGTTGACCATGGTGAAAGGTCTGCCATGATTACAAGGTTACTGGTCACGGGCATGATATGATAATCATATAGGCAAGGTTAGATCTCACTACAGATATCTTTACAGGGCGGATACACCGAAACCCCGTACGACCTGTCTTACAATTTCAACTTCTGGTCTGCTTGTGATACTTTTATCTAGTAGGTAATGAATAACCTGTAAAATCTCTTCTAATCATTGTATCCGTTGAAATGCATCAGTTTCTCCCACCGTATCATCATACCTCCCCCAGGATGGACGTCTCATTTACTCTACAACGCTATCGACCCTTTAAACACAGTTATCACATATTTCATTCGCTGCCCATCTGGATGGTTGTACTCAGCTTATTCTGAAACGATTGTCCTCTACTTCACCACTGCTCTCTCGGCTAGTGCTCTAGGAGTTCTTCTGGCATTTTGTGTATCATTTATCGGTCTCCTCTGGGTTAATTGAAATCGGAACCGACACACAAAATCCAGACTATATGCACCCTCTTCTATGTCGTATTTGTGTGCATCTGGGGTATCACAGCTTGTGGGCTTTCTTCTGCAGGTATTATGCTCTATACTCTCAAACCCCCAATTGTCTGCGCCACGGAATTTATCGATGAAGATGTTAGCTATAATCACATGGAATATGCAATCATTATCTCGACGGTGTTGACTACTGACACGTTGCTGGTGCGTTCTCAGACTAAAATCACAGTCGTTCCTAGTTAACTCATTCATTTCAGCTTCACTGAAATTGTCGTGCAATATTTTACCAGAGAATGCAGTCATATCTCAGATTCATGGTTTTCGTTCCTATTATTACTCTGCTCGCTTCTTTTGGGGAGTTTGAACTCAGAGAATGGCATTGCATCTAATTACGGATATCAGTAGCAACCGGGATTAGATTAATCATCGCAATGCAGTTTCCAAACATTCCCGGGGGGGGGAAACTCAGGCTCGAGGTGCTATGTCCGTATCTGTGCACGCATTGAAGTGCATATCAATCCATTGATGATGCTCTGCACGCTCCCCTTGTCAGGTCTTCTCCATGGGAAGCGGGAGACACCCAAAAGCGCACTTGACCGAGGTGTGAAGTTTGGTCAAGGCCGCATACAGAGTATGGGCATCTTGTCCTTGGGAGATTGGCGGAGGTGGAGGAGGGCACCGATGCAGGAAACGCTCCTTCTGGAAACAAAGGACAGTAAGGAGATGGTGGATAATTAGCAGCAAAGTACGTGGAAGCGGGATATTGTGCTGTTTGGATGACGAACGTCCACCTCGAGCTGGACTGCACCAGGTTTAATTGAAAATCTGCATACATTGAGTCTGAAGAGCTTATCATAAGACAAGGTCCCGCCTCTCTCAATACTTCGGGAGATGATGGGGAAAATATCCGAAAGTTGTCGTTGAGCAGTACCAGTGTCTGCATCTACCAACCTGCAGGCGAGCCTTTGGGACCTTCCGATGTTCACCCCCTCTTGCTCGACAAACACCGTGACTAAAGTTTCGAAGGTGCGTTTTCGCTTCTGGACAATGCGGAGATTTGTTATCTGCAGCATATGCAACTGAAGACCTGAGAATATCGTCCAAATGGGACAGTCGCTGTTGTTGTGTTTGAACAGGAAGGGTGAGACGATATACTAAACACTCATGCATAATCCGTTCGATGCCGAGATGTCAATGAGGGTATTTGAAAAGCTGACGCGGCTGCGTATGCTGATTTTCCATATCGATTCTTGAGAGCGTGGTCTCCTTTTGAAAGTAGAGGTTATGACCAAATCTTTGCCTGTTGACATTGCGCGTGAGCACATTGAGAGGGGATGTCCGCTGAAGACTGAAGTATGTGGTGATGGTTGACCATGCGTACAAGATGCTGATTCGACACGAAAAACAGTATTGGAGTATCTTATAAGGTGTAAAGATCTGGGGTTTTGTCGTTATTCGTAATGCGATAACCTCTAGGAATTATCCTGAAGACCTTCAGAAATCATGGTCCATGAGCACTCCGACGACCATCCATTCTCAGCTTCTCGATATCGAAAATGATCTGCACGCGATAGTAAGTGATGTCGAACTTTTCGTTTTCAAACCCATCAATTTCTCTTCAATACCCCGGTCTGGGGTGACTTGGAACCGTTGAAGACTGGATGCTTGTTCATAGTTTTCCTGGCGTTGAACCACTCCAGACTGCATAAAAAAGGAGTACTGGTCTGTTGATACCTGCTTGAAGTGAGAGACGCAGCCTCTTGTCTTTTAACTGACAAATCCGCTTTGTCAGGTTATCAACCAATGCTTTGAGCACATCCGGCCTGCAGCGCTCTTCTATGCCATACATGATGAGGAGACAGTTTTTTCGATGAGATTGAAGGTTTTACCAGTGTCAAGCACAAAGCAATCTGAGACATACTATTATCATAAGCAATCCGGAGTCCGTCTGAGATCTCAACGCAGTCATGAATTTTATGACGAGGACTCAGATTATGAAAGATAGTGGACTCCCAGAAATGACCTCGTCGATAGTCACTCGGACTGGTTGCCAGTGAAAATGTCGCTTGAGTGCTACATCTTGCCAATAGTTTTACGGTACACTTTCAATCTGATGTAGGAGCTTCCAGCTCTACTACCTGTTATGTTGGCTTACCTCTGGGTTCTCGCTCGACAGAATCAAATTATAGTGCGTAAATCTACTTAACTGTTTAGAGTGTTATTCATTGAGATGTAAATAGCGAGGCCCAGAAAGCAGTAAAATCAGAAGTGAAAGTGAACTCTTGATAAATCTCTTGGGTTGACGAGAGCGGGTAGAAGATTTTGAATGCCTGTGACATCCTTTAAATTCAACAAATAGATTAAACACTAGAATCAAATCACGGAGCATACTGTTCATAAAAAACATCAGTCCAGTGTCACAATCAGAAACATGGCTCACCTCCAAAATTGTAACCAATCCCGGTTCGTACCCAAGGACCATCTTTGACTTGTGGTAACCTACTGCTGTATGATGACGAAGTTGAGGAGGAATCCAACACCATTGGTCATTTGTACAGCGAATGTATTCGTCGTCACAGTAAACAGAATGTGTCGATTGTGGAATGATGGCTAAACCAGCTGAGGACCAGTGGATGGTAGTGCCATCGGGTAATACCGCTTGTTTAGCGGATATCTTGGTACTATTTCCAGTGAGTACCGCAGATTCGACTGTCCAATCACGTTGGACCAACTCTGCCTCGCATATTTGGGTTTTGACATTCCAAAAACGGATGTTGTCGTAGTCATAATTTCGGGCAATGACGTAGTCTCCTTTCGGAGAAAAGGTGAGGGAATGGATTACACTTTCCAGCACGGCCACGGACTCTCCTGTGTTTGCATTCCAAAGACGGATTTTGTCAAAAGATCCTGACGCGACAAGAGTGCCATCGGGAGAGAATGCAACACAGTGTGAATAACTCCCCAGAGTAATCTCACGCTTTCCCATTGTAGCATTCCAGATACGAACTGTACCATCCAATGAACTCGACACGACACGGTTGTCGTCTGGTGAAAATGCAACAGACCGCACTGAATCTGTATGTCCCTTCATCTCAACTTCTGTCTCTCCTGTCTCAATATTCCATATTCGGGCCGTACAGTCATCAGATCCAGACAACAACCTCCTCCCATCAGACGAAATCGCAACCGAGTTGACCCTGTCCGAATGCCCATCCAGTGCTTTACAGACCCCACTCGATGAACTCCAGACTCGGATTGTCCCGTCACTCGATCCCGACGCCACAAAGAGTCCATCTCGAGAGAACACAACAGAATTGACTCTGCCTGTATGTCTTGCCTCATCGATATCCGACGCTCCCATTGCCGCAGAATTCCAGATACGAATGGAGCTATCATTGGACCCAGAGATGATGCGAGTTCCATCTGGTGAAAAGGCGACAGATGATACAGGTCGAGAGTGACCCTTCAATATCATCTCGCACTCTCTCGTTTCTGTACTCCAAACGCGGACGGTGTTATCATCAGAGCCTGATACAATGCGGGTTCCATTTGCAGAAACAGCAACACAAAGTACCGCGCCTTCATGCCCCTCCAACATCGCCTCGCACTTCCCTGTCGCTACATTCCAAATACCGACTCTCCTATCATCAGACCCCGATACAATACGCGCCCCATCTGGAAAATACGATACGGAGCACACGCGGGATGTATGCGCAGTCATGTTCATTGTACTCTTGCCTGTACTCACATTCCAGATGCGCATGGTCTTGTCCTCCGAACCAGACATGACATGGATACCGTCTGGGGAGAATGCAAGTGACTCAACACTCTGTGAATGTCCAGCCATCTTGGATTCATACTCCCTCGTCATCATATTCCACATATGAATCGTCCCATCTGCAGAGCCCAACACGACTCGGCTTCTGTCGGGGGAAAATGCAACAGAGCGGATTCTCTCTACATTCAAATTCAGCGTTTCTTCACATTCCCCTGTCACAACACGCCAGATCCGCACATCTCCGCCATAGCATCCAGACAAGATCTGCCCTCCATCGGGGGAACAGGCAGCAGAGCGCACTGATTTTTTGTGTACCACCAGCTCTGATTCACACTCCCCCGTCCATGCATTCCAAAGACGGATTGTACCGTCACCATACCCCGATACTATCCGACTTCCGTCCGGAGAGAAGGCAACACAACTGACAGAGAATTTATTTCCAACTAGCACCGCCTCGCATGCATCCCAATGCATCCTTCTCCCTGTAATAACCTTCCATGGCGAATCAATTGGATAGCTGTGGCGTATATACGATCGTTCAGGTAGCCACATCAGTGCTGATCCATATGTCTCCAGGCTGTACTTGCTGATCACCTCGAAATTCTCGAGGATCATCCGTCGAATGTCCATCACAAAACTCCACAGTTCATCAGAGGGCTAATTGATTACGGGTCAGATACAGTTACACATTCAGAACAACTACACTCGCCTGTATGCGGGTTTCCAGCCTGCGAAGAAACAGGATCACAGTCCCCAGGTGGCCGACGACGCTCAGGTGCTCAATCCATTTCAGGACGTTGTGGGAGAAGAAGTAAACTAGCCTGCGTCGAACTTCAGGTGCTCCGACGTCGTCCATAGATGTCTCTGCGACATGAAATACCCAGTATGTGCATGCATATGACACTCCATCTGATATCCATTCTTTGATCATGTCAGAGCTTATCTCTGAATTAGACGGTTGTCCGACGAGCTGGAATATATTTTGCCGAAGGGATGAATTCATCAGCTCAAGGCACTGAACTGCGAGAACGCGATGCGAATCCGATTGCTCGAGGCAGTTAGTCCCAGCACGTTTGGCATCGGTGATGAAATCCGGGAATGAGGCATGAAGCGTCGAGATGGGATCATCCAAACTGCCAGAAGATGGGACATGAATAACTGAATGAAGAGAGGATAGAGCCCATCGAACATTAACGGATGGGAACAGTTCACTGATGGATGTAATGGAAAGTGGTTTTTGAACATTCACCACTGTTCGAAGGACCAGCTTGATATCTGCTTGCTCATCTCCATCTACCTCTTCACAGGCAGCATTGACGATGCTACTGTACAGAGCGTCCAATGTTGATACTGAACTGCTTGTTGATTTATGGGCGATATTCGTCACCAGAGAGAGTCGTTTGCGAATGTCTCCTTTACCCGCGACGTAGGCACATGCAGTCGCCGCGTAGATGAATAGTTTCCCGGCTCGATCCACCAAAATCTTGAGCTCACGTTCAGGTGGCCATTCACCGAGAGATCCCTTGCAATCACTCCGCCCGTCCGCAATTTCCATCAATCGTTTTCTTACGAAAAGCTCAATATCGGCTCTAACCATGTCCTCCTCCACATCATGCAAGATGAATTTCGAGTGCTTGATAAATTTCTCATGGTTGAATCCTCGACGAATCTCCTTCTCCGGACGACTGGTGATGAAGAATTTGACAGGAAGAGCCGAAGCATATTGTGAAATCACCGCGAGCAGTTCTTTGACCTTGTCCTGGTTGGAGCACTCATCAAGTGCTTCGATCGTGATGATTGCAAGTCTCTTATCGAGAGACTTTGAGGCTGCACGAAGTGGGCTAACGATAAGTTCGAGGAATTGAACCGCAAGCGATTTGGTGGCGATCAGCGAATCCTTCTCGATAGCAGCTATTATAAATTTACGCAGGAAAGGGAACCGTTGGGCCAATTGGTGAGCGAGTGTTGGGAAGATCCGATTCACATTCGCTGTCGTGGTGTCATGGCGAGAACAAAAGAAACTCCCTCCAAGCATAAGGTATTTATCAAGGGTCTCGCTGAAACTGTATGCGATGGTTGTCTTTCCCGTTCCAGCCATTCCATTTAGCCAGTACATCTTGGTATCATCGGGATCTGTCGCCCATGATAATAGCTTAGCGAGAATCAGTTTGCGGGTGTCCTCTGTACATCCATGTCGCTGAGTTGGTGAGTCTGCATTGTACTCTGCTGGAGAGACAGGATTGAGCTGATTCAATAGCAATAATGACGTGTGCTTGAAATGCCATCAACTCAACTGACATGAACATGAGAAATGCAGAGAATATGCGCACCGATAATATTTCCTGTGTATTTTCCTCGATTGAAAGCGTAGTGTTCATCTATAATTCTTAGTGCATGAAGTACAAAGTCACTAAGATGCTTACAGTGAACAATTGAAGAAGGTTGGAAAGCGTTCGGTACACCTCTGCGATAAGTGATGCGTCACTGCCACTCTCAGCAGCACGATGGATATAGCCCCTTCCGTCTTTGGCTTTGATGACCGAGATTTGATGATGGAGTGCGCTAAGGGGTGTTATCAGCAAATTGTCAAGTACAATGAGAGTAATGTTGATACCTGGAGAGGCCTTCGAGACGGCGAGTCAAAGATTCAGAAAGGGGGTCTTGATTTGATGGAAGATGGGTGTAGATGACGGACACCACGTCCTCCAGCCTTTTCTTCAATTCAGCCAAATCCCGTTGATTTTGAGACGTTGACTGTCAGATCGATGATTAGTTAACATCGAGTTCGATGCCAGGCATGATAACGCACCTCAATGAGATCACATACACCCAACAAGCCACCAACAGTAGATTTCAATGGTGGGAAAGCGTCGCTGGCCTTTTCAATCAGTCTGAGGAAGGTCTTCACACCTTCATATCCAGGTATAAAGACACCCCAACGGTTTCTCTCAGAAAGACTGTCAGATCGAGACCGGAACAGTCTTTTCAATGTTTCCTTTTTGGAGTGAAGCCCTCTACGGAGACGACCTCGATATGTATGTTCTGGCGAAGTAGACGACATTCTGGTTCAAAGACGACAGAGACAAGGGATGATGATCATGGTGCTGTAGAGCCAGTGAGTGAATTACCGTGCCGTGAGGCTGTTCGGATTCGACTTCGTCTGATTTTCCCAGGACAATGAACAAGCGCTGTGCAATACCAGCGCTAAACACTTGTGAAAGTCTCGAGGAAACCTGACTACGCAGTCGTCAATGACCAATGTGCATGATGATCGATGATCCATTACAGGCTGAGACGGTTAAATGGTAACACCATTCAGCGGCTTTCCCGTTCCAAAAAATGACAGCTTCGGATATAAGATGGTCATTGAGGGGCAAAGATCCTATAATCATTTTAATACACAAAAAGCACCGAACGGGGGGGAGTGATAACTTATTTGTCCGTTGTCCGTTTTTTCACCGTTGCTCTGAGTCAGAACCGTCCAAGGGATCATCACATTCTCAGATGCATGCTACAGCACCGCTGCGGAGATACGCTATATCAAGATTTTCACCATAATCATAAAAGATATTCACTTTCGTTGGGCCGATTCCATCGAAAGTTTCGACGATTCCATCTCCGAGGAACAGTATTCAGTAGCATAGGTCCATAAAAATTTCGGCGTGATATCTCTAACGACTACTGGTATGTACCCATAGTAGCCATTCGAGTCCCAATATCTCCCCCAATTGAAAGTTATGTAGAGTAGTTGTAGAGTCGACAGTGACGGAAAGCGATGTTGATGTCGATATTATGTAATTGTATGTGATTTGTTTGGTCTGTGCAAGGCACACGTGTGAGTCTCGGTCCGTTGACTTGAGCTTGAACTGTCTTGACTTTAAACTCTGAATTCAAGGACACCAAATACTTAGCAGTGCATTGAACATTCCTTGCTCTACTCTTTGCCTTTGCTGTCGCCTCATGTTCACTTAAACATTCTTGAGGCTATGTGGTACGACACGCGGCGAATCGCATTGCAATCGGTCCTCGACCATGCCTCGCGGCAGATGCTTGTTCGGCACGCACCTTTAATACATTCACCATGCTCTTTCACAGTCGGTCACGGTATAGCGCGCTACACGTCAGATTTAAGTGCAGAGACACTAAACGAGTACGCAGCTACTTATCTTGCGACTACAGACTCTCCCCTCTCTGCAGCTTCTGACATCTCTTCTATTTGCCTCTATTGAAACAGGCCCTGTTCTATCGTATATAAGCGACTCGGCTTACTGCCAATGAACCCGAAGAACGGTCGACTACGCAAAGCTCATCGGGATAATAGTACCACTCACGTCCTCTCTATGCATTGGCTGTTCCGAAGTAATATACCTCGCAGACGACGCTCTTTTCTTCCTCCTGACATTCATAAGCGTAATTTCTTCGGCATGGGTGAAATTCTAGGCGTAATAGCTAATGTGAATTTTAAACCATTAGTATCTTTATATCCAACACTAATAGGCATTGCTACCTTAGCCTGCAGAGACTGTTCGTTCCCTCACAGAATCTAAAAGATTGCTCGATGAAGCACGACAAGAGCTCAACGAGAATCGTGAGCGGGCACAGCTTCGACCCAAGCACACGTTTTCTCGCTTGCCAGGATTTTTCCCAAGGAAAGCAGAAATGCAGACTGTTGAACGTGCTTTGGAAGGCGAACCGTCTTTTACTGTGCTCTTTGGAGCCAGTTCGGTGGGCAAGGTAAGGTCTCTCTGTAGTCAATGGATCTTTGCCTCATGTTTTCATATCATAGACTGCCTTACTACGAGAGGTCCTTTCGCGTGAACAGTATCATGTTCTCCATTTCGATCTTAGGATAGCAGGCTTTGCTGATCTGGCCAGCTTATACACGAGCTTAAGTGAACAAATGGAGCAGTATTTCGAAGAAATTTCACGAAAGATGCCAGGTTACGAATCTTTCGAAAAAGAAGCTTGGAGTTTCAAGGTATGGTCGTCGCGTTGTTTTTTTTCCATCTCTTACGATTTGTTCCCAGCATGACCGCCTCAACGTTGAACGTCGTGTAACCGAATCCAGCGACGTAAGAGCTCGGAATATCAGAACGAGCGACGTAGCTCGTCTCATGGAATTATTTCAGGTCAGCTCCAACTGTACATTCCTCGCCCAACGTTCTTATTCTTCATATGTAGAGCTCACTTCTCAAATATTGGGAACATCAACCAAAAGAAACTGGCGATAAAGATGGCTTCTCAAATAGGCACGCTCGCAGACAGGCCACCGATTCAACGTATGGGACACACGTTGACGAAGGCCGCGGACAAAGTGCTGCGTCGGCGCAGTCGCAAAGTAAGAAGTCACGATGGGGGTTCGGATTTCGGATTAATGGCAAAAGCAACGACAAAAGGAAGGACAAACGAAGGGAGACCACCAACAGTCCGAATGAAGAGAATGACTCTCGTGTTGAAGAAAAGGAGAAAGTAATACCGGTGAAGAAGATGCCAGTGAGTTTTAACCGTTGCGTCTTATTCAAGTTCTCATTTTAACGGCGAGTGACAGGTCATATTCTTTGACGAAGCCCATAAACTGCATGTCCCTTTTTGGTATTCTTTATTATTGACTCATTCACACCCACCAGACCTGCACTTATCCACTCCAACGAAACAATGAAGTGTCTCCTCGATTCAATGCTTGTTTTAACAAAACAAGATCGTTTATGTCACGTCATTCACGCCACGAGTGATCCTTTCTATCAAACGTGGCTGAGACAGCTTAATGTTATGCAACATTGCAAGGTTTGCCTCATGTTTCTTGGCAAATGATGTTCAATAATTAATTATGGCTTATGTATGTAGATCATCACTATTGGGGACTGTACGAAGACAGAGACAAGACAATTCTTTCGCGAACGACTTCTCCTTCGTGTTCCTGAGAATCTACGTCACGGTCTTGACTTTGAGAACTTATACGAGGCATTTGGAGGAAAATTTGCTCACTGGCATGATTATATCACAGACTATGGTGAGCGTCGTTGCGTTCTTTTTTGCCTTCGAAATTTTCTGATTAGAAGTATCTATGAAGTCAACTCGAACGGAACAGTAGATGGCAAGTGTTGTAGCTTACGTTCATAGGACGATGTGACTTACCTTCTCACAGTGAAGCAAAGTTCTCATTTCCTTCAAGCACACGCCCTTCTCAACCTACATATCATTCATTCCTCTCAGTCTGC
>JASFDB010000105.1:0-12778 GCA_036937035.1 Cystodermella granulosa | reverse complement strand
TCATAGGGGGTAAAGTCTTTCCTCTAGGGAAAAGCTGAATTGATCAAGGTCACTCTCGATTCTTTCAAACTTTATATACTAGAAATCACCTTGACAGTGGGAAAGCCTTGGACGCCTTGATCCGCGCATAGTCGCTTGTTCTTGCTATCATCACAATCGACAGCGTATGTAGGTATGAGAGGATGAAGACCGAGCGCCGCTTTGCTGTATTCGGGGACCATTCGTTGGCAGTGCTATAATAAAAGAGATTTGACATAAATTTCAAGTTATTAATATCATGACGGTGTTGAATGGACATACACCACACCACGGTGCCACAAATGCAACCATACTCGTTTGCTATTTACATTGAATTAAAGATTTATAATTTATTTAATTAATTGGAAAGACTTACGTTCACCTTCATAGCCTTTTTAAAGCCTTTGGCATCCAACATCTGCACAAGCGAGTCCTTTGGGAAGATAGCAGCAGACGCCAGATAAGGCGCCAATATCAGTGTTAACGCAAGAGACTGTAGGGGCTGCATGATGCTTGGGAAGATGTACGAAAATCGACGTCTCGGTGGTAAGCCTTATATATTTCATGACTGTTCTTGATGAATCCCACACTGACGTGTCACCTTACTCATTGAAGTCACATCACGATGCCCGGGTCACGCTGGCAACCAGGTACTTTCCGACCAGTCCGAGTCCGCAGCTCAACAACTTAAAATTGCCATTGCATTAACAAGTCTGGCCTCCACTCGCGAGCCAAAAGAAAACATCTTGCAAAGGGTAAAAATCTGAAACTCTGGTCTTAACTTGGAAAAAACTGGAAACCGGTACCATTCTGCTTCGTTCTGAACCGGTTGACTTTCCCATCGCGGCTCTACTCCAAGCCGACAGTTAGCTCCTAGACCGGTGACCGGTCCCTCATGAGGTCACGGGACAAAAAAAAATTAAACCTCGATAGAGGGACCGGGCAAACGGGAGATGCCGTGAGGGGATACAACAAATGATCTACAGATTGGCCTTCGGATCATTCCGAACGCCTAATCGGGCTTGTTCCTATTTCGTTTTGCTGTGTAAATGAGTGTGACGCGACGCGACTGAACGACTGAACGAAACATACCAACAATGAGTTACCAGCAAGAAGACATTTTGACCGCTATTAGATCTCTCTCTGCCGCTCAGTTGGAAGCCCTTGTCTCTGGGAACATCAATGCCTGGCCTCAACTACCAGTTGAATACTTGAACTCTCTTGGACAAGACGACAGGGCTGTAGCCCTTCGCAGTTGCTTGGTGCTCAACACAATTACATCAGGGGTTCAAACACCTCGAGAGAATCAGCTGAGGTCCCTTTTGGCTACGCAAATAGGTAAAGACAGTCTTGTGGTAGCTGGAACTGGAACTGGAAAGACGCTCCCAATTGCATTGAACATTCTCCTTGATGGTGCTCCTGGTATCACTCTGACAATTTCCCCGCTCAAACGATTACAAGCTAGTCAAGAAAGGGTCTTTAATACGGACTACTCAATCCCAACAATCGCTGTAAATGAAGACACTCCTCGAGATGATGAATATTGGAAGGTAGTATGTGTTATTGGTATATGCAGACAAGTACTGATTAACTTGAACTCATGTCGTGTGTGGCACTTAGCTCAAATTCTTTGACACGAAAGCCAAAAGGCTTGGGAGCGTTCGCCACATCATAACAACCGTTGAACAGCTTTTCAAAACCCCAGAAGGACACATGCCTCGTTTAGGCGCACTTATTCGCAATCGGCATTTCAATAAGAATCTCAAGCGTGTTTACGTAGACGAAGCGCATGTAATCTACACTGAGGGTTTACCTCACAATGGTCTGCCAGCGTTTAGGCCTGCCTGGGGACAACTGGACGAACTCAAAGCCCTACTCCCGATCTCGGTTCCATGGCAGGCACTCTCGGCAACTATTCCCCCGCACATACTAAAAGCTGTTGAATCAAAGGTGCTAAAAACCGAATATGTTACTATTAGATCTTCTTCCAACCGCGTGAACACCATCTACGCTACACACTGTGTAACGACAGGACTAGAGGAGATGCGAAACTATGACTGCTTCTTGAGCCAGCCTTTTAATAATTCAATACAACCACGTACTCTTCTCTTCTTTGACGACAAATCTCTTGCTTCTTCTGTTGCACGGTATCTAAACAAAAAACTTCCGGTGGAGTTTCGCAAGCAAGGAATTGTGCAACACTATCACAGTGACATGTCGGCGGGATATCTTGAACGTGTTCACCGTGGATTTACGGAACCCCTAGGAGTCTGCCGGATAATGTGCGCTACTGCTAGTGAATCAGTTGTGAGTCTAATACATGACTAGACATATTCTCTCTAAAACGCACAATCGCAGGGTGTCGATTTCCCTGATGTCCAGATTGTTTGTTCTGTTGGACTTCCAGGAACATTAATTGACGCTTTACAGCGTGCTGGTCGTGTGGGTCGTCGTCAAGGTGATATAGGCTTGTTTGTCATATTTTACGAGCCATGGGCAAAGACAATAGACATTGGCCAATATGAGAGCACAACCAACAATGCCCCTGACAGACCACGTTCCATACTCAAACCAACATCAAGAAAAGAGGAGCGTGCCGCGCTTTCTTCTATACAGCTTGTACAATCTTCAATATGCATACGGAAATTCTTCGCTGATTATTTGGATGATACCTCCAACGACGGTAGATCTTTAATTCACTGTCAAGTGCTAATGGTGCTAATTTGATGTTAGCTGTTATGTATACCACAGATTTTTGTTGCGAACGTCATGAAGATGGATTTGATTTAGGAAGACTTTTACCGGGGTCTCTGTTTACAGGCGCTTCCACAGCAGTTGAGCCTCCAAGACAACAAACCGCTTACAAAGGTTATCGTCCTATGAAAGATCGTTATGAACTCGACAAACGCCTCAGGGATTGGCTATTGAACGCACATCAGAATGATGAACTGCGTGGTGTCCGAGCTATGAACGACATCCTAGCCGATTATCAGCGTGCCGAACTTATCAGAGCGCCATCGAGATCATTATCATCTGCTCATGCTGTAGCGCTGTTTCTCAAGGAGACCAAAGACTGGGAGACAGAATGGGCAGAATCGTTATTCAAGGTGATTTCTACCTACAAACAAGGATTACAGCGTGCAAATTAGACACGTACATGTTGTAGAACATCATTGCAATGAATCCGCATTGCCCTCAAGTTCAGTTTCTGTATCTCTGCCAAACATGACTGCAGGGATCTCATCTTGTTCATCGTCCTCCACCCCCAACCCACCGATTGCTTCCTGCATCTTGGTGTTGAAGGTCTTTAGCGATGAAGATTTGAACTTTGAACGTCCCAAAGCACGTAAGTCTGGAACTTCTTTTGAGTTTCCTTCACGTTGTAGTTGCAGCTGCTGCAGCGTCAGTTCTTCGGCTTTTTTTGCAATGCGCCAGACAAGGACAGAGTAATCGGCGTCCGTATGACTTGAGCCTTGATAACTTGCATGCATTGAGCGTGCTATCTGCTTCTTGACTGCTTGTATGACGTTGATGGATGCAGAGATATTTCCTATGCGAGAGTCCCAGTTAGAATAAACTCCCTTTGCAGCAAAGAGCTCCTGCAGATACTATATGACAAAGATAGGAATTATACTAAAGAAACGGTCAAACCTTTAAATATCTGATCATATGTTCAATATTGAGGTCAATCCCCATTGCATGACCAGGTAGACCAGAGACATTAACCAGGATGTTGTCGCGCATGATGTCAGCAAATTCTGGAGTCCAGACCTTTCTGAGGTTAAACAGCAAGTGGAGGATTTCAGTCGAGTAATTATTCGAGCCAGCTCCACGAAAGATGCAGGCAAGATCAGGTAGAATGTCCTCCACGCGCCCAAAATCGCCATCCGAGATTGCAGTCACAAGTTCACGAACATATAACAAATCCCGTGTCAATCGTACCACATTTTCGTAGACAAGGTCAGGGTCGTCATTTTCTTCCGTACCTTGCGTTTTTGCCTTCTTGTCAATTGCTATAGGCTTGAGGACTGCCTTGGGTATTGTATATTTACGGAGAATTGACTGAGAGACCTTAAGAAGATGGTCGGCTGTGGGTTTTGATTTCAAAAAGCCATCGAGCGAGTTGTATCCGCACTCAGTCCTCCAGGCATTCAGCATAAGACCATCAAGGATTTGATTAAATGCAGCCAGTAAAGTATGGAAGTCTGGGTGATCTGCACCGAGCCTTGCCTTTTCCAGGACTGCAAAGAAGTGAGATAAACTACCATACTGGTTGACAGTGCCTCGATGTGTGTGAAGTAATGCCCAGATCAAGTTCATAACCAGATGAAAGACTCCAGGGGCAAGCTGAAAAACGTCACGTCGGTTCCAAGCAGTATCATCTTCACGTCGCAGAGCCTGACAACTTCGGATCCTAGAGTTAGTAAGCTGATCATTAATACAAGGAATAGCAAAATCGTTCAAGTCTTCGGGACTTTGCTTGAGCTGCACTGTATAGATGTCATCATGCACGAGGATGTTGCCTTTGACACTTGCTTCTTCGATTGTAGTTGCACGAAGAGGATAGTATTTTGTTATATGGCCAGGTGGAATACTGCGGCGTTGAACATGTTGAAGTTTCGGATTTCCCTTGAAAATAGAGAAACCAGGGGCGTATTTGATAAGAATGTCAATAATGTTGACAAGACATTGAGTATGAAAGGCACGGATTGATTCCAAGTTGGGAGGGCGTACATCACACATTTCAAGTGGGGTGGCCTTTCTCAGGCGCTCCATTATAGGTCCAAGCCTCATGTGTTCACGGAAAGCACCTTGTAATTCGTAGATGACAGCAAATGTTCCGGACTGCACTTTGCTCTTTGCAGTTGGAAGTTGTTCTATGAAGGTTGACATCGAAATGTTAATGTTATCATAGGTAAGGGCATGTGGTCCCAATGCAACGTGTCGAGCCTTTTCTATTGCAGATTTAGAGAGTGACTCCAATACAGAACCAATAGTTGGGTAGCAAACGGATAGTGCGGATTGATGGAGGATATTAATGAATTGTCGTGATGTTCCCATGGACCATGCTGCGAGGCCCATAACAATCTGTAATTTGCGTGAGGCCAACGATCTCAAAAAATGAACTTGCGCGGATATAACATTTCGGCCCTGGTTTTGACTTCTGGTCAGTCGACAGACAAGTGATTCGGATAAGTCATATTAATTCTCACCGTTGGCCGATTCCTAGTATTTTCATTTTCATTGTATCTTTCATATCGAGTTTCAGTGGCAGCCTCAAGAACACGCAACCAGACCGGAGTGTAACTGCCAACGGAGTCCATCAAAGTGTTGACATCATGGTTCTCCAGAAATTCAGGAGTAACATCCTTTGTTTCCATGTGCAGGAGGGGCTTTGCTGCATCCATCTCTTGATCAATTACATCACAAACCAGGTCAATTGACCGCCCATACATCCATCCTTTGAGTATCGAGTTTCCTTTCTTATTATTCCAGATGGCGGACATGAGGTTATGAATCCTTGGTACATTGTTGTCAGCAAAGAAAGACCTTCGCGAATAGGCATAGTCAGGTTCTGATTCATCGAGTATTGTTGCCAGGAAGTCTGTCAGTGGAATCCTAGTTTTTACAAGAGATTTTATTATGTTTTGTATTGCTTTCTTTTTTGATTGGCGTTCGAGAAATTCAGGATCCCTTTGATTCAGTGGTTCCAAGCCCTCACATAGATTGCTTTTTGAAAGTTCATTTTCGACAGTATCCGAAGTTATATCCACATCTCCAGAAAAAGAATCCAGCAAGCTGTTAAGTTCAAACATCGGCCTATCAAATGTTGCCAAGCTATCAGTGTCCGGTGGCGTCATGAGATAGGAGTCCAGGTTAACAGAAAGCTGTATAGATGGCAAATCTACCCCAGAGTTGTTTTGAATACCAGTAGAGAAAGAATTCGAGGGGGTGCAAGGAGTTGTGGGAGTGTAGTAAGGAACTGCCAGTGGTAGAGAACCTTGAAACGATGGGCCAGCTTCTGATAAATTCGACAGTGGTTTAGAAGAGAACTGGGTCATGTTCTGCTCCCATGGTCGCTCCTTTCTTTTCCATGGCTTCCTTGTTGATGTTTTCAGGCTGCCGTCATGGTTGCTCATTGATTGAAAAGTGGTGAATGCCATAGGCTGCTGATGTGCATTTAATTCAATCGGCGCGGACAGCTGGAAAGTATCCATTTTGATTGTATAGTACTTTACGAGAAGAAGATGGTTGTTTAAAGGGTATATATGCGCTTCGCGTTGTATGTTTTGTTCAGTCGCGTCGCGTCGCACTCATTTACACAGCAAAACGAAATAGGAACAAGCCCGATTAGGCGTTCGGAATGATCCGAAGGCCAATCTGTAGATCATTTGTTGTATCCCCTCACGGCATCTCCCGTTTTACCAGTCCCTCTATCGAGGTTTTTTTTTTTTTTGTGACCTCATGAGGGAATGGTCACGAGTCTAGTTAGCTCCCACGAGAGACGCTATCCTTCGCCCCCGAAGAAGAGATTACCACGCTCATCTAATTTTTAGTCTAAATAACGGTAACTACACAATAGTATTTTTGGTATGTCCCAATGCCATTATGATACACTTGGTTGTTAGGTTGATGTTATTAAATGTATTTTTCACCGTAGTATGCCACGTCTGGCCCCTATGAAGCTCTGGTATCTCCTTTTGAAAGATTTCCCGTATTCTTCAATCGAGCGATTCGAAAGCGATTTATTAGAGATATACGATTGTTCAATCAGCTTTGTTGCCACAAATGCTCTATTTTTTTTCTTCATGTGAGTGCGAAAGAGTGGTACGAGTCTACGATTTCACTGCTTTACGGTCCTCCCTCATCCACATCCAAGTGAACAATATTGAAACTCGCGGTTTCCTATCTCTGGACTCCTCTAGCTGGCTTGCTTACTCTTGACGACTTTGTTCCTTGATTTCTTACTCCGAAAACTCACATGCTAAATATCAAGTAGCAGTGGAACTGGTCCAGCTACTGGTGCGTAATCAATATCTTCCAGTTGAAATATTTCATTCTACATACAGGAGGATCTCCAATACCCCTCACACTCCTTCCAACAGCACAAGATAAAATTATGCTGGATAATGCAACACTTCTCGCCTATGTGAAGTAACCTTGAGTAGCAACTTTGCCAATGTTCGCAAGGGATTCTGCATTTTCCATGGGCACACAAAAAAAAAGTGAACTCCATACTGAATTGTTGTTGAGTCCGTAAGCCAAACTCTGCAAGTCGAATATTAACTAGAGCCTTAGCATTCTGAGGGTGACTCGAACTGATAGCAAGTGTCTTGAAATAAATGTCCCCAATGCCAAGAATAAGTGTTGTTCACTGAAAAAGAAAGGCGAGGGAAACAGTCTTATCGAAGGCTATATCAAGTCGATCAACCCAGTAGATCAGAACATCTGTCGCGAATGTATAGGCTGGATTCTAGCGTATTTGGCTACATTGTGAGTAACGAGGAGGCACTACCAGCACAACAAAATGATTCGCAATGCGAATCGGGCTTACAGACGAAAGACACAGTACTTTGTCGAATTTAACGCGTACTACACCCTAAACATAAACATGTCGAAACTGTAAGTAGATAGTGTCGGACTTCGGTGTACTAGATAGTGAAAAGGTTGACACTTCCTTTAAAGGACTTCCACAGGGTAGATAAGTTATATGTGAGCACCGCCGTACTTCCTTTAAGTTTGACGACAACATGTCCTTCCAGGATAGATCCGTAGCCTAACATGAGTTTAACCCCTTTCTTGAGAGGACCAGAAAATTTGACCGATCAATACGGTTCAAAGTATGGGGATGGTGAGGTAAACTCGGAATGCAATGGACATCAACAGCGGATCAAAAGAGAGAGCTGAAAATGACCCGAATCAAATGTTGTCCGCGAAAATTGAACTTCGAGTTATTCCTCGTTCGTTTGGCGAAGCCTGAAGATGATGTCTATGGATGTTAAAGACCAACAATCCAATCATGGAGTCCAAATTGCAAAAATAAACGGACAATTGTAGCTCCACCAACATATGTGATCCAGTGAGAAGTTCTGCCGGTACAAGTCTGAATGTCATCGAATCAAGGCCACCTTGAATAATTTGCATGGGGTTGAGATCCTAAGTTCGATAGCTATTTGGTTGACGGGTATAACCGTCCGCAATCGCAAATATGTGAGGTTGTCGATCACCGGCAGTACTATAGAAGCAACTTCAACAACATGAACATCAAGTCCGGGCACCAGTAGAGGAATTTTGCAACATCTGAGTCTATTGTCGGTCGTTCTATTGAGCGCCCTTGTAATACGATTTGAGTGGTTTTCACCAGTATCTCCAGGAATTTTTGTTACGACTCCGAGTATAACACGGCCGGTTTTTAGAGGAACGAACAACTGGCATGTGGCTTCTATTTGCTCTTGCTTGTTGATGTCTGTAATACCACCCGTTTGTTGTGTTGTGCTTGGATCGGTGCCCACACCTGGCGCAAAACTTAGCCCACTACTCTCTGATGAACTCCGTTTACGTCCACTACGGCCCCAACATTGCATAACGGAACTATACATGACGCGCACGGCCTGATTAAAATTTTGAAAGGTAAACTTTTTAGACGAAGCTACGTGACTCGGCCACTGCTACTAGTAAATATAGACTGGTCTCGGGCCTCGGAATGTCACCACTAATATGTCAAGCCTATATTCGCGATCGCAACGAGTACTTCAGAAACCCTGTTGTGAAGATCGATGTACCATATTACTTTGACATCGCCCAGAAGCCTATTTGTTGGAGCATGATCAAATAGAAGCTCAACAGGCATGAGTATTGAGATCCAGCTGTTTACAAGGTGAGTCGGTCTATGTCTCATGATTCGCACGCATTAATATCTTCTAAGAGGGATATAGATCTTGTCGTTAACAGTGCTGTTCTGTATTGCCGATTCAATTCTGAAGAAGTTCCTTGAGACTCTTTGACCGGCTGCCATCTACCGTGTTTGAACAAGATCTTACTGCCATGGAAGTAGACAAGGAGCCGGATAGCCATGCGCCAATTGGATACTTGGAAACTTCTTCACCTGCTCGCTTCTAGGATTTACAGATCCAAGGTTCTTAGCAAGTGCGATGAACACTAGTGGGTTCATTGTCAATTATATATATACAGTTATAATTAACTTGTAATGTAGCTCAAACTATTGTCACTGACACTTGTGCGCAAATTCGTAGTCATGTCTTCACATGTACGTCGTGTCCACCTGCAAAATCCCACTACTGCTTAGCCCCTGCAATTGCAGCATGATATCCTCCCATATACGCGTCATACTTCGGTCATGAAACGGATCATCGAATTCAAAGTCAAGCCTTAGCCGCTTTAGATTGCAGAACTGGGGCTGCGTGAGCAACCGGTCCAGTCTCCTCCAGTTTGCGAGACAGGCGTTGTAGGTGCCAATGGTGACGTATGGTGGTGGGTGGTCGATGATGGAGATGATGGAGATGCACTCGAGTTTGTTGTCGTCGACGATGGAGGAGAAGAGGGTCAGGAGCCATGGTAGGGGATCGGATCTGCCAAGCAGGATTTCGACTTTGAGCACCAGCGAGTGCAGCATCCCGAGATGGCCCAAGTCAACTGGATTTGATAGCGTCCAATGTGCATCAAAATCGACTGTAACGAGAAATCAATCATCTGGTTTTTTGTTTAAGTCGAACAGCACACGTACCTGTCGAAGTGAGCTCAATCTCCAGACTCTCCAACAGAGGCGTACTCTTGAACAACTCTGCGTACGTCGCAAAATGGTCCGGGATCTTCAAGATCTTTAAATCGAGGTGTCTGAAGCCACGCAACGTAATGGGCGACCTGGGATGCATAAAGCAATCGAGAATCAATGATGACATCCTCGTCTCCAGGCTCATCTCCTCGGGCGCTACCTTCACTTCCCCACTTTTTTTTCTACTTTTCGTGAACCACCCCAATCCCGCACCTGCCTCCCTGAATACCAACTCCGGCGATAGTCTCTCAGTCCAACTGACAAACTCCAAATTATCCATCTTCAGTGCCCTCAAATCTCCACAACAACTAATGATCCGCATCAAATCCTGCGGTTGCGTAAAGCAAAAGTTTCTTATGCGAAGTTCTGTCACCGGCTTTTCTTCTATCGCCTCTCCTATAGCTTGCAACACCTTCCTGGGCCATACATTATCAAACACCCACGTCCCAGTCGGAAATCCCATTTCCAGCACACTCAGATTCGTCAGCCTCTCGATAAGCAAAGGCAGCTTGGGTTCCCGAGGAACCCACATCCACATTCCTCGAGGGCTTTCATCGCATACTACGACTTGCCGGATGTACATAGCAAGCACGGGTGTGTGCTCAACGGCGGCATGCAAACGCGCGCAGGCAGTCTCAGCATCGCGCCGTGCGCTTATGGGTGCGCAGAGTGTGACGCAGTAAAAGAGGTGTCGTCGACTTGTCGGGACCCAGGAACGGGCAACGAGGCTCGTGTGCTTGAGCGCGGTGCGGTCGTCATGGAGGAAATCGATAATGTAATCGAACAACTCAGAGGGAAGGGTGTGGCCTCGCATGGGGTGTCCGAATTGTTACTGGTACTAAAAGAGGGTTGCTGTGATGAAGTCTACAAGTATGTGATTTCGAAAAAGTGGTCCAGGGTAGGGGCCAGACGTGGGCGTTTGTCGGTCAATAGAGGACCAAGGTGAATTGGGGAAGGTCGTCATTTCTCCGATGGAAGTAATTTTAACCAGGAATTTGTTGTGGGGTAGGGGACAAAAGCTCGTGCATCGTGTCATGGGACTCGAAAAGTTGTAACAATTACTCTTAACTTCGATATTTTGATACAATGAACCGTTTCAGAGCAGTGGAAAGCCAAGGAAAATATCAAAGACCGAATGCTCTTGTGCTACTCAGGGCCCATGGATAAATAAAAATCACAAGCTTAAATAAAATAAGACAGTTTCGGTATATTCCCTCTAGCCGACTTGAACGACTGACCTCGTCATAATACAGACCACATGTACTAGTGACGCGCTCTACCACTGAGCTAAGAGGGACTTGCTGACTTTGCCACACAAAATAATATTAAACAATAATATGATTTAAACCTATGATTGACTTGTCACTCAGCGCGCTCAACACTGCTGAATGTCAAACGAACTTGAAATATTCCGAAGCCTCCTGAAGCCAGAACATTTTCAACTTTCAGACTGAATATGCAATTAGATCCGCTCACATCGAGGCGCGCGGACCGGTACCCTACGAACATACAAACTGAACTCTAATTTATACAGCTATAGTACTTATCCCCGTCCTCATGCTGTCGGTCCCGAAGCTTTTCAAAGGGTTTGATTTTTGATGGAACTGCGTCTAACTGCGTATACCGGCGGCCGCACCCCTGATCAAGATTCCGTTCCACGAAGCCGTTGAGCTGACGAATTCGGACCTGACTACTATGCAAATGGCCGCTTCGCAACTGCAAAGAACTCTGATCGTTGACAAGGGGCATACTGTGCATTCCAGGACGTGCTGGCATATCTATGTAAAGGTCCGCTCAAGGGGCGGCAATCGCAACGAATGTCGTCGGCAACCTGATATCTCAGACACTCTCTTGCGCCATTCGGCGTGCCAGGTTTGCCCTCTGATGCGATCTGTATCTACTTGATACGCAATGTCAAGATTCTTGATGTCCATTGCATTCGCAACAAGATAACTGATAATACCATGGCCAGGCTCCCACTCTCGGATATCGATGCTTAATTCGACGCGCCCGGATCGTGTATCCGCACCCTGTGAACTTGTACTAGGAACGTCTTAATACTCTGGTGGGAAGCGGTTCCACGATCGGGGTCGTGTCCTTTTGTCCACAGCTGGTCTCACTAGAGCATTGTAGCACCTTCTGCGCCAGAATCTCAAAGCTCTCTGAGATAGAATTTCTATCGATTGGTACAGCATCGCGAGGATCGCACATTATTTAGCTTTATTGGGAAATTTTAAACCCCTTCGTAAATATAACGTCCGATGGCCTACTCATGCTGCAGATGAGCGAGCCATTGAGTGATTAATTTGAGAATTCAGGGGGCAGAGCATCATAGGTCGGGCAGAGATCTTTCCACGCCGCTGTATCAATCACCGATGTCAGTGTCCTATCAATGCAATATGTCACAAGGCGCATACCTGGCTGTGTAGAGCTGGCAATAGTGTCCGTATCTTCAGCAAATACAATAGCAAGGCCACTGTAAAGATCAATTACACATCAGCTCACAGCTATAACTAAATGCGTCAAGAGAAGACCCACATTTCTAGATGCCAATCAATATGACTGAAGAGAAGCAAAAGAAGCATGGTCAAACACTGCGGAATGATTTAGAAGGGAAAGATTTACCAGTGTAAGATCCAAGGGCCTGGGTTATCCGTTTTAAAACGGATGGTAACATTGTCTCCTGCAACCCCGGTGCTGACGACGTCGCGGCGAATTGGGTTTTGGTAATTGTACACTGAGCTTCCGGCACTTCGGACAACATCGAAGGTATGCTAAAATGCAAATTGTAAGTCGTTCGGTCCATGTCTGATTAAATGGCGCGAGGGTACATACTCCATGAAGATGGAATGGATGCTGTTAGAAGAGAAGAATGGGTGATAAGAATTTGCTTGACGTTATATTCATATCATAAACTTACCGGGCTACCAGCCGCTCCTCCGGGAATAGACAGTTCCACAACTTTAT
>JASFDB010000104.1:0-12837 GCA_036937035.1 Cystodermella granulosa | reverse complement strand
ATTTTGAAAGCGCAGGTTGTAACATGTCGCTGGAACAGTTCAATCTGTGATAAATAATGAGTGGCAAATTCATCTTTTGGACTCGCTGTCCACGTTTCAAGATGATAAAACGAGCCAGCATCTGTAATGTACAATTTGAGCCAGTGAGGGATCTGTATTAAAATATATACCACAAACCTCGTTGCCATGAAATGACTAGGATGTCCGCAAACCTCCATCTTGTACTCTCCAGCAAGCTTTTGAGACTAGATGCAGCTTCGTTGGAGATCTCCATTCCGTTCAGCTCGTTCACGCTTTCTTGTAGCTCACCCAGTATTTTCATCAGGTGATGAGACGTAGAGAGTGAATGAGAGGTAGTAGGGAGAAGAGGGGGGTTTGTATTCGTTGAACCTCCAGGAGACGCCATAATTGCAACGTCAGAGAGTTTGAAAAACTGGGATATTAGTGATATGAAGAGTTTGACGACATCCAGAGCCATGGTACGACATTGGGTAGGACTGCGTCTACTTCCAGAAGAGGAGTTTGGAGACTAAAAGTGTTTGATAATCATTTGCATGACTATTTGCCAGCATTCAAAAATTACCGACCTTCTTGTACTTGCCGTCTATAAAATTTTTCGAAATCTTCCAAAAATTTGGCAGAGACGAAAGCATGACTTCCGAAATGGTCTTAACCATGCTCAAAATTGCGTGCCATACCGGTTCGCCCGTCGATTTAGCTGTGAATTGCACTATCAGGAACTAAAAAAAAGCAAAATGCGAAGAAACACTTACCAACGACTGTGTCAGGTTGCTTTGCCTCAAATTCCAATACAGCTTTTTGCAACTGTATTGTCAAGGTTGCAGATAACTCTTCAGGGGATGAGTAACTGCTACTCTCTTGTCCGATAGCTTCTATTGATGTAAAGATGAGCAATTAATTCTCCAATCAGTCCAGGGAGGTGGCGAAAAACCTTCGATAATCGACACAGCGTTACTGTACGCCTTGTTCATCTGATCCAATATATGTTTATGCTGACGGTCGAAAAATGTCCACACCGGATCGTCACTTGACTGTAATTCCAACAGAATTCTTTGAACAGGCAGGTCAGGTGGATTTATTCGGGTGAATGAATCTAGATTGATCTCACTCAAGAGTCTTCTCCTGCTCCTCGACACTCCTACCAGGGTCTTGTAATTGAGAGTAAAGAACATTCCGCATCTCGCCCATTGCCTTTTCTACAGTGCCCCAGACTTTGTCGAGAACACGCTTCTGTTGCTGTTCTGCTGCCTCTGATGCAGGAATGTCCTTTGTTGTTCCAATCGGAAGTAGCTGCCCGGGACGTGATTCAAGGAGATACTTTCCTTTCTTATAATCACGCATGGCTACTTCATATCGTCCCTGGATGGCAAATATACTCGTGAAACGCTCTTAGAGCGTTCTGGAAGAAAAAATACGTACAGCCTCGATTGACTCAATGATGAAGCTGGGTAAATTAAAGAAGAATCTCGACCGTTCAAATACGCCAAGCGTAGTACGAAGTTTCTGGGCTTTGGAGGCATTCTGAAGGACTGGGAGGAAGACTTGGTTCGCTTTCTGGGCCGCCTCTGAGGAACATTTTAGCCGGTGAGAAATATGAGTCAGAAACATGAGTCAATTAGGAACGTACCTTTTAGCTGGTCACGTAAAGGATGAGTGGCATACTCTGTTGAAGGAGCAAGGATGCCCTCCTTCATTTCAGCAGCCAGAGCTGTGATGTTGAGTAAACATGGGGCGTAGAAATGACATTGACATAGTCACCGTCAGTAGACGCCTTAACGGCCACAAAACGATTGAAGTTGTCCTCGACAAGGATCCGAATTGCCTCAGATCGGGCTTCTATGGAGTTTTGAAGATGTCCGATCCCAGTAGCGAGGTCCTGGTACGTTGCATTTGGGTGCATGGTAGACAGAAAGGCTTTGGGATCGAATGATTTTGAGTTAATTAAGACGGCCGCTTCTGTGGACAGATAATATTCAATGACGGTCCATCGCAATAAAAGTATGGTCATACTAGATTCAAGGTCCAAATCTTTCACGCTGACCCGACAAACAATTAGGCATAAAACAGCTTACTAGACTGACAAACCTACTTGATCGAGCTTCCCAGACCAAGTGGATCACCCTCGCCTTCTGCACCACTAGCAGGAGTCAATAGTGCCCCAGCTACAGAATCCTCCAGATCATGATCAATTTCTTCCCACTGCCTGTTTGAATATCAGAGTCGATTTTAGGGTTAAATCAAAGTTCCAAATCCATGCCTACGTAGGATTGAGAGTCCCTATTTTGTACGCCTTCAAGAGAGCTGCTTCATCAACGTCAAAGTTCAGCCTAGGCATGAGGAATACACCTATCCAAGCCTGAATGTGGTACAAGCTTATATATTTACTGCCGTTCGACACAAAGTGAATTGGCGGATTTGATCGCCTGCACAACGAAATGGTTATATCAGGTAAAACGCTTGGCTTAACGTGTTCTGTGCATTGAATTCGTCGTCAAAGAGTCGGGAAATCACAGTCGGATGTGACAAACTGTGTGACATGTGATGCAATTTAAACTTGACGTGCGCGCTCCGAAGCTCCGTGTACTATAAGCGCTCACTATGCTTCGTTCGTTTCGCTATGTACATATGTGCCGGTTGAGTCAGTTTTTTCATCTTCGATCAACTGCATATTTACCAGCCCGTAGTATTTTCACGATGTGCTGAGAACCAGACATTTTGAAGCCCTGGACACGAAAAGGAACTGCATTCCATATCAAGAAAATGTTTGCGACCATGCGTTGCCAACGACGTTCATGCCAGCCGTAGTACGCTATGTGTGAAATGGAATTAAATGGCTCTTGTGCCCCCGGAGCTTATCAGAGGACAGCTTTGTAAATTTCAAATATATCTCGCAATGGGAAAGCAGATTTGTAATTTTTTTTCCTTGCTTCAGTATCGACAGATTATGCTGGTAAGCTCATCTTGCTGGATTTCCGAATATCTCATTGTATGCTTATCCTCAAAAAGAGATATCTTACAACACTTTACGACTACATAACCGGACGAGTAGTCACTCAGATGGAACAACTACGGATCTATCAGAACGGCCTCTCAATTCTCTAGGCCCCAAGTTTCTGTCCAAGTTGATTCCTGTTTACAACGAAGACGGTGAGCAGAGACTCATGGTCTGAATATTAAAGCGGGCTTAAGTGGTAACATGCAGGTACAGTCACCGGGTACATTTTCTCGGACAGTGTACCTTTGGATTTTCGGTGCAATGCTCGTCAACGGAACTTTCGGAATATCAAAAAGGACCAGACTCCTCGTTTTTTGTCACCCACAATCTGTATACGACTGCTGAAGGCAAATATGTGCCATTCGTACAAACTCAGTCATCTACTTCATCAGTGGCAACTGCGGTCCCAAAAACGGAGCCTCGCCGGTGTTTTGATATCTCACCTAGCCAAACTACGAAGGAGATTCCTTTATGGAATGGCTGGCCCGATGGACCCTTTGAAGAGGATTATGATTGGCGTTTTTTCCACCGGACAAATCGCTTGGCCGTTCATTGGTCCCGTAAAGTCACGGGCGGCGACCGCAAAGGAGACGACACTGCTGGGAATTGGAGGCGTGGTAAGCGAAGCGCTCGTCAATGCCTCGGTGTTATCAGTTGCGACAATGAGCACTGTGACATCATCATCCGACCTCAAACCTCCCCAACAGACATTCATCGGCAGCTTTCAGTGAGCTGTTTATGCGGTGCTGAGTTGCTTCACACCCCTTGCCCTGTACGATCAAGGTCGTGGATGTGGAGAGGGGGGGTTCACTACAGTAACGGCGGCTATCATGCGCCGACACCACTACAAGCTCATGGAGCGACAGATTAAAGCCGTATGGAGCATCGATAGGAGTCTTCAAAGTTGGAGTGGTCGGGGTGTTTATGATGGAAGATATTGCACTCGAATGATAAGGAGCAGAGTTGTAAACCTGTGGATGTAATTATAGGTGTATTGAAGCCTCTGTGTTGTTGTGGACAGGGGGCTAAGGGTGGTGAGTTGTACAGTGTTGTCATGTATTCTGGCTCATCAACGAGAAGGAATCAAATCAGCACACTTGCATAGTGAAGTTCATGACCGTTCATACTCGACTCGTGAGGGCCGTAGGCCCGATTGCAACTTTCTGTAAGATATACCGCTCTGATGATAGACTCATGATCGATGCATTCTAGCTGTTACGCAGTGAAAGAGGATAGAACGATGTATCGCGGATGTGGATCACTTGCCCTGCGACCGTGCGGCATGTACTTTGCACGGCAATGAAGATGTCGACGACGTACTCGAGAGTTGTGCGCGATATTTGGTCCGAGGTATGTCGAGTACACGTTCGTTTGAGAAGATACCTGAAGTCCTGAATGTAAGTTTGGACGTGGCATACAGTCTCTGACTGACTTTTACAATGCCATACCTTGAAACAAACACTGTAATCATCTTTGGACATCGCAAGAGGTGACATTTAGACGCCCATTGATTGCTTCTCGTAACGCAAGTGACTGACATGATGTGATCCATGGTACAACGGTAGGCATAGCCTTCTCTCATCTCTACCATTGTGTTAATGCCTAAGCGTTTACGAAGAGCAGTCCACTGGTTGGAAGAAACGTTTTTACCCTCCAGGGCACCCTCTCCTGGACCAGTCTCGAATACTCAGCCAATCCAGCCATCAACCTCTGATTCAAACACATTTGCTGCTACGTTATCGAAGTTACCCATGCAAGATGATCAGCCATCGGTCATAAATACTGCCTGGAATGGATTCGTCACTGCGTTGCAGGTGACAAAAGAGGTATCTGGTGTTTTTCCTCCCTTGCGGAATGCCGTTGGCGGATTCTTGAAAGTTGTCGAAGTGGTCAATGTAAGTCCCCATTCACATTCGTGTCTTGATCTGTACTGATCTCAAGATAAGATGACATCGGATAATAAAAAGGAACTTGAAGACATGAGGCAGCGAATCATTGCCCTCTCTGAATTGATAAGCAAGGATGGGAAGGCATCTCGTGAAGGTGAATGTGTACCTCGAGAAATTCAAGATCGTGTAGATTCCATGACTCGGTAAGCTTCGTGCCAGTCCATGCCTCTTACGCTGATGATGGTACAGGACTCTGGAGAAACATACGAAACAAGTCGAGAAGAGACTGAAGCAATCTAAAATCGGCTTGATCGCAAACGCATCGGACGACCAGGCCTTCATTCTCCGTTCCTGCCGGGCTATCTCTTTCATTATTGTAGTTTTCCAGGTAGGTGTTGCTCATGTTGATCACTAGCCTGCTGACCATAAGTACAGGTCAGCACAAATTTGTCCATAGAACGGAATTTGGGAGATATGAAAGGGGTAAGTGTTTGATCGTCTTCAGTCTCCAACTTTCCGATTGACTGGCATGTAGCAATTATCGTATGTTCACGATGATGGTGAGAGTTTACATTCATCCGCGTTGACGTGTCTGACTGGGATCAGTTGCTCTGAAGGAACTGAAGCCGGTGGACGATGCGTCATACAAGGCCAACAAAAACCGCAAAGGATGCATGGAGGGCACTCGGGTGGACATTCTAGCACAACTACTTGAATGGGCTACCGATGACTCAGATACATGTCAGCGCATCTATTGGCTAAACGGGATGGCGGGAACTGGCAAAAGTGCTATCGCACAGACGTTTTGCGAACGTCTGCAAACTATCAATAATCGCCTTGGTGCAAGCTTCTTCTGCTCTCGAGGGTCGGACAGCCGGAACAGGGTGAACCGTATCATTCCTACCATTGCCTATCAGCTAGCACGACGATTAAGACCGTTTGGTGAGGAAATTATTGCTGTGATCAAAAGGAATTCTGAGACAGCGTACGACTCGAGGTCGCTCCAGGACCAAGTTCAAGAGCTTCTGGTGGACCTGAAGGAGCTCTTGCGTACTGAGGAGGGGTTGGTGGTCGTAATCGTGATCGATGCCCTCGACGAGTGCACCTCACCTTCTGCCGTCCGCGATCTGCTTCGCGTTATCCTACGATTCCCACTTCCTACCAAATTCCTTGTTATCAGCCGGCCAGAATTATACGTGGGCGAGAGCCTGTCCGTACGGCGACTTGCAATCGACGAAGAGCTTGCCAGGTATACCGGATATTCGAAGGATCTTGCCGGGCATCAATTGTTCCGGCTTCACGATATCGAGAAGGAGATCGTAGCTGCGGATATTAATCGATATCTACGATCATCGTTGGCTCCGACAGCCTGGGCAGATGGTACATCGACTAAATTCGACAAACATATTACAGCCCTGGTTGACAAATCCGACAAACTATTCATCTTCGCGTTTACAGTCGTTCGCTATCTGTCAGAAGTAGGGATTCCCATCAACGACCTACAAAAGCGATTTTTAGCGATTGTGCAACCTGATGGAACTGGGAGCAACCTTTCTACAAAAACTATTGACGAACTGTATAATCAAATCCTCATTGCCTCCTGTGATGGGAAAGAAGATGACGAGAAGCAAAACATGCTCGAATTTTTGCATTCTATTGTATTTCTTCGCAAGCCTCTTTCTGTCCGAGCTATCTCTGAGCTGTTTGGGTGTGAGGTCGATGAAGTGCAAACTCGTCTACGAAACTTTCACTCCGTCATTGATACTCCCAACAACGATGACGACCCCGTGCTCACTTTCCATGCATCATTCCCCGATTATATTAGCAGCCATAAGCGGTCGAAAGAGTACGCTGCAAATATTGGTCCTCGACATTCGAAATTGGGATTGATGTGTCTGAAACGGATGAATGCATCCAATGGGCCTCGTCTTCGAGAGAATATATGCAGTGTAGCGACCAGACAGACCCCTAATTCCGCCATTCCAGATGACAGTATTCAGCGAAATATCCCCTCGAGTCTTCAGTATGCCTGCACGTTTTGGGCATCGCATCTCAGTTCAGGAAAGATTGACGACACGACGAATATCATAAGTGAATTAGATGAGTTTGTGCAGCAACATGTTCTTCACTGGCTGGAGAGCCTAAGTCTAATCAAGGAGCTCGGAATATCTGTCGGTTGTCTCCAACAGGCATTGACATTGTTACCAGTAAGTATTTTGGTTCACATATTGGGCTGGTAATCTAACCTTGTCGACAAAGAAAGAGCAAAAATATGAAGCGATTCGACAACTGATGAGTGAGGCGCGATTGATGACCTTGCAGGTGTTCTACTTTGTGAAATTGTACGCTCTGGAGATCTATTACTCTGCCCTCGTCTGGCTTCCGAAATGCTCCACGCTCAAGAGGCGATTTCTGACACAACATTGTCCCCAAATAAGGATAGGGTTGGATTCGAAATTCTCAGTTTGCGAGCAAATCCTACGACACAAAGGAGCTATATATTCTGCAGCGTTTTCCCCTGATGGGTCCTCCATTGTGTCTGGGTCCGATGACTCGTCGGTGCGAGTATGGAATGTGGAGAGTGGGGAGGAGGAGAGGGTGTTCCATGGCCATTCAGAACCGGTGCGATCAGTGGCATTCTCCCCCGATGGGATGCGCATTGTGTCTGGGTCCCATGACTGGACGGTGCGGGTGTGGAATGTGGAGAGTGGGGAGGAGGAGAGGGTGTTCAGAGGCCATTCGGGCATGGTGTTCTCAGTGGCATTCTCCCCCGATGGGACGCGCATTGTCTCTGGGTCCCTTGACAGTACGGTGCGAGTGTGGAATGTGGAGAGTGGGGAGGAGGAGAGGGTGTTCAGCGGCCATTCAAGGCCGGTGGACTCAGTGGCATTCTCCCCCGATGGGACCCGGATTGTCTCTGGGTCCGATGACTGGACAGTGCGAGTGTGGAATGTGGAGAGTGGGAAGGAGGAGAGGGTGTTCCATGGCCATTCACGCTCAGTGACCTTAGTGGCATTCTCCCCCGATGGGACGCACATTGTCTCTGGGTCCGATGACTCGACGGTGCGTGTGTGGAATGTGGAGAGCGGGGCACAAGTATCAGAGAAGGAGTTCATCGCTCCAAGTAATTCCAGATCTACCTTCCAACTCACTCGCAGAAACAACTATGCTGTACTGGGGGATGCCTCCACCCAATTACCCCGTCTCTGGTTCTGGCAATCTTATCAAGACATACGTGTATCTCAATTCGCTCGTTCTGCTGTTTGCTTAGGTTACACAAATGGAAGGGTTGCAGTTATTGATTTCTCTCGTGTTATGTAGCTCTCTGTCAAGAGTTCGCAAATTTTTGACCACGCAATCATGACTGCTTCACACACTCTCCGTCTTCTATCGGGAGACCGTGTGCAGTTTATTGTCATTTCACCCACATATCGAGCTTTTTGAGCTTGAACTTGCCTAAAATAGACCTCAACTAGCAGGAGCGTGTTATGAACAAAATCATATGGTATCAAAGATAGCTATGTACTTATTATTTTTTATCCAAATTACGATGTACTATGTAGTGCACGTTGTGCAAGACCGAAGAATCCGCAACGAATGGCTTAGTGTTAAGTTGACAAATGAGAAACCTTTCAAACCACAAAAAAAGAATTACACCGTAAGTACAGTATTAAAAATAAAATCCCATATTTTGCCTGAAGAGACGTTAGAAAGCGCTTGTTACTATTAGGCATTTTGGAGACTTACTCGTAACGCCAAATCCAAGCTCAAAGTTTTTATAGTGGTGAGCAAGGTGATACTTTTTCATCTCTTTCATATATGCAGGAAGTCTAGTGTGATGCAAACTATCATGAAGAACGTTAGTTCCGCGTTAACAAGGATTAAACAGTAACTCACGCATAATGCATACAATCATATAGAATATCTAGCATAGTTAAGGTCAATAGAGAAATTAGATAATGTCAAGATACTCACAGAAAGTGAAGGAGCCTGATATAATCCCATTTGCAATGGCTCGCGGAAATAAGACGTGTGCCAATTGAGTAAATGGGAATTGAAGAGCACCAAAGAGCGGGGGTGGCATAACAAGCCTCAATCTACACAATCAGGCCAATCAACAAAAAAAAACCGATAGAGAATAAATAAAGCCTTACTGATCCATGGGCAGGTAATGATGTACTCCATGCATCAGAAAGTGTAAAGTGAGGAATGCAGGTTTGTCGGGTAACCACTCGTCGACGTGGAACAGAAATCGATGCAGAGTGTACTCCAGAATTGTCCATATGATGTTACCTATCAAAAAGCAGATAGCGGTTTTGACAATAGAGTTGGCGGGAATGTCGTGGAGACGAGCCATGGGCAACATAGGATCCGTCCAAAAATCTGGAAGCGGTCCTGTAAATTGGAACAGGGAGCGGAGGAAAAGATAGGCAGTTATCGGTCCCCAAAAAATTGGCACAACATACCACACTGTTCGTGTGCATGCCTAAAAAGTATATTTAATTGTGAAAAGAAGTTCTCAATAAATATAATATACTTCAAGAATCGAAGGCCCGAAGAGACGCGCTGATTTTGCTACATGACGTGGTTGGTGCACCTGTTGCAGATAGTATGATTTGCTTTAAGGAAGATCATAAATAAACTAGAAGTGCGTGTAACTGCGTCACAAACCTAAAATTTGCTTCCCAAAGTTGTTTCAATAGCGGTTTACGAAGGTCTAAAAACTGATTTTTCTCAAAATCCTTTGCTGAGTCCGTATCTTCAGGGTGAAAATCTTCTGAAGCTTCCCAATCTACTCGGACATGTAGCATCTGTCTTCGGAGTAAGGTGGATAATACACACCGTCACGAACAATCGTTTCCTGCGTTCCTATCCTTCCAATGATATACTCGTCCAAGATATCATATGCAGACTCTGAGTGATCATGTTCATCCTTGTCTTGCATGACTTTTTCAAGGTCCTGCCCCGCATACTGCAGAATCAAGTCATCCCCTCCAGGGTGGTCGCTAAGGAAAGTAGAAACATCGTAAACCTTCCCGCCGCGGGAGATCCAGCAGCTACTCTGCGTATTATGTGTGGAAACATCCTCTACTGTGAGAATTCGAAGACGTCTAGACATTGAAGACATTAGGGAAGACGGTGAGGGGTAAGACGCCGTAAAAAAAGTCGGGCCACAAAAATAAAATGACAAAGAGTTTAACACGTGATCTGTTTGAAACTCTACATTTCCCGCCGTGCACTCTGTTTGCTGCGAGACCATTAACTCGAAAATGTCCAATATTCAAATCATAACGCTCACAATTTTGCATGCTCTGCCTCTTTCGTTGTGTTGTATATAGTGTTTCAAATTTGATAGCATGAATCCTACAAGAAAAATGCCAAACTAAAAGGCACCGTGTCTTCGTAGTACATTCGAGCGGACAGATTACAGTGAGCCGCACTTTTCGATAATCATCACACTATTGTCTTACACTTTCAGAAACTTTGCCTGCAGATCAAAGTATGACTGTTGATCAGCGCGAAGCCATACGGATATTCTTGTTTTTCTTCCGACCGATTGCATCAATCGCATGTAACTGATGACCTATGCCAGGCGTCTCATGATTTGTAGCTTGAAGGCTACTCCCCGAATACTCCATGCCTTTTAGCCCGCCTGTTCGTCAACAATTCTCCGTCTGAACACTACATTCCGGGCCGCTTAAAACGTCTGTAGTCCTCAATTAACGGTCCGCCGTCAAAGCACATACGCCTTTGTCTGACCTTACTGCTCAGATATCACTGTCCTGTGACCAATTGAATGCCTTCGCGTTGTTTTTACGGCTAATCCGAAGCATCTTGCCAGCACTACTTTTGGCATGGCATTAACGATATAAGGCATGAAGATGAGTGGTTGAAGGTGATTACCCCCTCTGTAGGTAAACAACGATGTTTTCTAGGTTAGCAAAATCAACCAGGAGCCTTCAATGTCTATATAATTGTATCCTCCCCTTAGCACCCTCTTATTTCGGTTCATTTGCGCTTCTTCTGTGTTGTCAGCCATCCCCGCCGCAGATGCAGCAACCACTGTGATCCTTCAACGTCGTTTTCGTCTTACTCCACCTTTGAAAGCTACTGGGCTTATCTCTACCCCTGGGGTTCTGACCATAATGGAAGTATGTATCAAGTTTCTGTGAAATGAGTATTAGAATACATAAAGTGTTTCAGGTGCCCGGATGAAAGGCAGCTCATCGGACCACAGCAACATTGTTGTTGCTTCGAGCACACTCAGTTTAATCGCTACCCCCACATCCAACCCGAATCCTCCAACTAGTAGTGCAGATCCTCATCCTGCAATTCATTATGCAAGGTACATCTATCCTCAACCCAGAAAATAAGTATGACGTCGCGTTCAACTTGATTATAGTGGTGCTGTTCACGCCAAAGCTCAAATCACTGTCACGAGTGCTAACGGCTACACCATCTCGGGTGAATTCAGCTCGCCCACTGTAAAGGGCACATGGCCTGCCTTCTGGTGAGCAAAGTTACATATTCAGCACGGCCTCAATTTGATTTTTATCTTTCTCTCAGGCTCACGGTCAGCTCCACTCATTGAATTTTACGCTAGCATCATCTGACGACTCTCCGGAAAGGCTGTCAACGGCTGGCCCCCCGAGTCAGATATCGGAGAATGGAAAGGCACTAACAACAATTGGTTTAACACCTTCAACACATCATCTATCGTCCGGTCTGACCTTGTCAGCTGGCCTGCGGATCTCTCTTTCCACTCTTTGAAGGCAGTCTTGACTGCAGAGTCCAACAACGCTGATGTCAGGATCGATTTCTATATGGATAATACCCTACGAGCAACGCAGTTCGGCCAAGGATTTGTCGGAAAGCCACTTTGGCTGTAAGTGTAATCAAAAGATCCGTGTGGAATAAAAAATGCTAAAAACCATTCTATAGCATCATTAACCTGCAGGTATGTGTATACAAGCCTCTCACGCGATCAAATCTTTGACAGGTTTATGCAGATGGAAGGGTCGTCTGGCACTCCTGGACCGTCTGGCACAACAACGTACAAGATTCGCAATGTACAAGTCACAAGGACGGGATCTTAGTGCAATGTATTACATTGACCCTCGATGTATCGATGGCATTACGAAGTCAGTGAATGATATTGATAACGACCGTGAACTTTCTTTGTCGGCAAATTTGATCCGGGTGTGAATCAAGGTTAGATCGTCAAGTACGTTCAAAGGCAGTATAATACAACGGGAAGCTAGCTCTGGTTTACTCTTCCAATCTTCTTCAATACAAGTTCCTTACTCCACTGACGTAAAATATGTTTTTGAACTTTACCACTCGCAGTCTTGGGCAGTTCATTAGACGTGCCATCCTCACCGAGAAACCAGACCCATGCAGGGGCGTTCTGAAACGAACTGGTCGTTATTTTTTATCTACTTTAAAGTGCCCAACATACCTGGGGATTCATGCTTTCTGCAACAGTGCGGCGTACTTCATCCCGGGATTGATGGGTGCCATGCTCGCGGACTATCCATGCACTGACAACTTCGCCATATTGAGCGTCTGGAACAGACACAACTGCGGCTTCTCGAATAGCATCATGTGCTGTAAGAGCATTTTCGATCTGTACTGGAAACAAGTTCTTTATCCAAAGTAAGTTAATACCCGTGGCCTTCGCACAATATTGTACATACCTCTCCGCCACGAATGATAATGTCCTAGTCTCAATGATCACAAATCGAATAAGCCATGTAAATATGATTACAGACCTTGATCCGTCCTACAACTTTTCCAGAGGTCAATCGACGTTTGAATAGGTCGTGGTTTACTATGTCACTTACTCCTAAGATAACCTTCCTCATCCATGATCCCTTCATCTCCTGTGTGCATCCAAAGCGTGCCATTCTCATCCTTCTTCATCACAGAACG
>JASFDB010000103.1:0-12874 GCA_036937035.1 Cystodermella granulosa | reverse complement strand
GGAGTTGCATTGATGGATTATAAGAAACGAGGAGAGGAAGAGCTAGATCTTTCAAAGGACGATGTGTTGAGAGTCTTCAAGAGATATAATCATTGGTCATATGTGAGTTATTAATTTCATTGTTCATGAATGATAATCTAATGTGATTCTAATTTAGGTTGTCAAAGAGGATGGTGGCGATCGTGGCTGGGTCCCGGTAAGCAGTCTTGTTCAAATTGGGATACCTCCTGGGAAGCTACTAACCTTTTTCTTTGTATATTAGTCCTGGTTCATTGGGAAGGCTGCCTACCCCGGTAACTATCCTGCGACTCCGAGCTCAAGTATACCTCCAAATCCCTTGATCGCCTCCAGCCCAGATGAGGTCAACCAAGCGCAGATGTCACCTATGTCATCTGCGTTTCCTATGCCGAGAACATAGCCAGATGGCTTGACCTTCGACTGCCCTTGCGTTCCGATCCTTTTTTTTGCCCACTCACCTTGTTTTCGTCAGGATTTGTTTTGTTTTCGTCTTGGTTATAATGCTTCACGTTCCCTACATTTCACGCAAATTATATAAACATGTCCCAAACAACTTGACCTGTTACTGTGCTGTCTGATGTATCTCAGAACGATGTAGCTGGCAGTGATGAACATGTATGGGTTATACTCCGTAATTATTTCTGATCGGTTTGTCATTGCCTTGTATCATTATTCACAGATATCTCTTTTAAGATCTTGTACCTCCTTGTTAAACGAATAATCGTATATCTTAAAAACTGGTTACACAAATAACTTGAAATTCCGAGTCGCTCGAGTTGATTACATTTAAGTAACTCCAATCATTAACCGGCAAGACACAAATACAGAGCAGAGATTTGATAAGAAAGGTTTCATACAACACTGATCGGATAAAGCGGAAGGTGAGGGAAACGGGTGCTTTTGGATGCAAATCTCATCGATTATCACGCCACCATTTTCTTCTGTGGTGTCCTTCTTCACGTTGGTGATGATGGTGGTCGGTATCTAATAAATGTGGAACATTGTTATTTTGTAAGAACAAAGCATTAGTGGAACATTGGAACTTACTCGGTTCAGTATAGTATGGATCTAGTATTCACACCATTAACGGACTCACATGTTCAATCACAGTTACAATGACTCACGTTGATCAGAACTCCTGCGTTCGCGGCGTCTGTGGTCAGCAGCAGGTGCTAAAATTTCAGAATTTGAGTATCATAAGAAACAAACAATTGGAAATCAAACCGTACGAGGTGCATAATTTGCAGAGTGACTTGTATAAGGAGGTGGTATTGATGGAATGAAGTCGGGTCGTGAATTATTGGCGACATTTGGCTGGCCTATCGCACGAGATATGTGCCTGTTATCGTTGACTGAAGATATATGCATATTATCCATTGGTACAGATGAAGGCAAGTATCCGCGATGGGAGCTCGGTTGCTCGATGCCATTAACGGTATTGATTTCACGGCCATCAGAGTATGTACGCGTGACATGCTCATTTCCCTGTTCAGAGGGACAAGTTCAGTGCAGGATAACTCACCACAAGGATTAGTCCACTTACAGCCGAGTCTCGTCTTTTGTGGATAGTTTGAGTTACACCGTTGACATTGGATGTCATAAAAGATTCAGATGTCCATCGACTGTGACCATTACCAAATCCTCTGTTCTCAAGAGTCGGAAAGCTCGGTCCAATAATTCTTTGGCTAGAAAAGCCACCCATGCCCGAGAAATCGCGTTCAACACTGGAGATCATATTCATATGAGCCCGGCGCATTCGTTCAAAAGGGTCCTCAGACCAAGATGTCCCGGAACGGTGCGGGTGGCCGAAATGAGAGAACTGCTCGAAGCTATCTCCAAATATAGAATCGAAAAGGGCAAAAGGGTCTGTGAACATGAACGAAGGGAACTGTCCGAAGTTTTCCTGGAATGTGTTGCCTCTCGACGAATGATGACGGTGACGAGAACGACCTCCGTGTCGATTACTATTGCGTGTCGCAAAGAAGTCATCGGCAGGTTCGGGAGGTGGCCAGACGCCGTGCAAGTCATATTCCTGCAATGTGTTAAATATTTATGTGTATACGACAGTAAAGATTTCGCACTTTTCTCTTCTTCTCGTCGATCAAGACTTCATAAGCGTTATTGACCTTTGAGATTTGAATGCTAATAAATCAAAGCACAAATACGAAGTGGATTTTCCTTACCTTGCGAAACTGTTCTTCCGACTCAGTCTTCTCCGCAGGAGTCGCAGTGGGAGGAATTCGATCTGGATGCGTCTTCAGAGCTCTCCTCTTGTACGCTTTTCGTACTAGACCAGATAGTCAGTGACATGAAGGCCAGTGCAGTCAGAAACCCACCTTGTTCCGGTGTGGCATCCGGTGAGATTTCAAGTATTTCGTAAAAGTTTAAGGCCATAGTCCTTTGGTTGTGGTTGCGAGAGTCCAAGCTCCACAGCGCTTGCAGGCTCAATGCTGTTCAAGTTTTGACAAGGAATGTTCTCGAGTCTGGACATGCGCCACACACGAGAAACGGGCGTAATGACGTCACGTGGATACATATAAATTTAGCACAAATACTTTTTTCTTTTTCCTTTTTAACCGAAGTTAAAATGCAAGAGACAATATTTTGCGCAACATCTCCACCGTCTCCTGGCTCAGGTTCAGGTTTAGGTGCAATATCAATCCATGATTTCCAGTCAGGGGCAACCCTTGCTTCCTTCAAACAAACAAGTGCAGGACCTCATTGCACTGCTCTATGTGAGTCAAGAAGCGCTCAGGGAGGTTTTATGCTCGCCTCCCAACCGGACAAATCAATATTGAATGTGTACAACTTCCAAAAGGTGGAGAATCATGATGTTACATATGATATAGCCAACTTGACGTTTGGAGTAGGATCAACTCCACTTAAAGATCGTGCTCCCAGAAAAACTGTCGTGTATTGCGGTAGATCGCCGTGGTAATCTCTGCGCCGGTGGAACTTCTCAAGGAAGGATATACATATGGGAAGTACGTAAAAATAATCGTATCGTATGTTTTGAAAGTGACTAGTCATGACAGATTCCTTCGGGCATATTGTATAATTCCTGGGACGCGCATTATCGTCAGGTTAATGTGCTACGATTTACCAATGACTGCGAAGCGCTGGTCTCGGGCAGTGATGACTCTGGCGTGAGCGTCTGGTCTGTATCTAGGTTAACATTGCTAATCAAAATATCGACTTCCAACGCTTACCTGAGATAACTTCAGATTACTTGATGACGAACAGCAAAACGAGCTACCTAGTCCTTATTGCTCTCTCTCCGACCACACACTCCCAATTACAGACATTATATGTGGAGTTGGATTATTCCCAAAATGTCGAATTCTCACTAGTTCCGTCGATCATTCCGTGAAAGTAAGCTGCTATCTATTCTTCTGTAAGCTCTATGAAACACACTCTTCAGCTCTGGGATATGGCTTCCAAAACACTACTTGTCACATTCATGTTTCCACAACCTATATCTCATCTAGCGTGGGACTTGGCGGAACGTATGTTTTTTGCTGCCTCTCCGGACGGCTCAATACACCAAATCAACCTCTACCGTGAAAGCAAGTCGAAATTCGGAGGGCACATCTCTGAGGCTTTGGGTGGATCAGGACCCAGTGAGATTGTACGTTTTGATGACAACGAGGTGGAAAATAGAAAAAAACGGTTGATATCTGTCGGGTAAGCTCTCGTACGACATAGATGTTTATGTCTCAAGTCATTTTACATAGGTCGACAATATCCTCTGTGGCAATCTCAATAACGTCATCTACCCTTCTGGTCGGTACTTTGGAAGGTTTGATTCACCTCTACGATATTCCGTCCCATCAACTACTCCGTACAATTTCGACACACAGAGGCTTTTCAATATCATGCCTTGTCACTATGTTCAGACCTCCGGATTTGATTGGTCATACAAGTTTTGAAGGAAACGATACGAAGGACATAATACCACTGAAGCCAGTGGTACCGTTTCATCGACTGAAAGATATCAAAGCTCGTGATCTTCATGAAGTCTCCATGTTGTTGCCAGGTCAAAGTTTCGTAAGTGTAATCGACTTCCACATTCTTTTAATGATATTGAGTTAACAACAGACCGATCATCTAAAATCCTGTGATTCCACTTCGTACACTTCTGAGGAGTTGCTACGTGATCATGCAACCTTTATTCGTCCTACTACTTCTGCACAAAATTCTGGATCCAATGCAGCCTCTTTGGACGTTCGCATTCATGAGCTGGAGTCTGAAGTAGAACATTTAAAAGAGCAACTAGGTAAAGCCAAAGGAGTGAACGACACCATGTGGGACACCGTCGTCAAGCGTTTGGTTAGTCAAGGTCAAGGCCAAGGCCAAGCTCAACCAACTCGCGACATAATAGACGTTGACGATGGAGACGAGAGTCAGAGAAGACGAAAACGAGGCCGGTCTGAATACCTTGGTAACCAAATACCTGTCAAACCTTCAAATAACTCATGGATTTAAAACTTTCGATCTTTAGGTGCGAATTTGCCGGGTTGACCGCGTCTTTGGGTCAGCAAAATCGACCAGAACTATTTACCGGATATTTAAAGTTAATCGTGACTCATCTACGGTAGAAACGCGTAAAGACTACCACGACCTACATCTTTGCTCCAGAGAATATCGAGTTGAATTCGGATATCATCCCTCGATCGAACCCTTTCTATTGAGTTGCTCCTTAGCGTCATGTCTCCCTGATTTAATCCCATTTCTGGATTGTTGCGAGAAGACTCCACTAAGGTAAAATATTCACCGAAGTGATCAAGCCGTCCCCCGCGCAATAGCTCAAACTCGGTATAAGGATAAATGAACGGAACACCCTCCTTCCTTTGTCTTTCTAGAGCCTTGACTCGCGACCTTTTCAAAGCTTCTATTTTCTTGACAGGCCTGTTTTTCCAATCTTTAGGCAGTACCTCGGATAAGAGCTCCAGAATGATCCGACTTGTACTGACTGCGAAGTTTCCGTCTTTGTTAATGGATGTCCCATAAAGGTTGCTGGTTTTCAGAACTTTCTGCAGTCACCAAAGGATGCATCTCAAGGCTTTAGTTTTTCTCGCCTCGGCTATCACTCTTGTTATAGCGCACACAACTGTATGGGGTGTGTGGATTAACGGTGTAGACCAAGGGGATGGTCGAAATCAATATGTATTTGCTCTCCTCACTCTCCTACCTCGGGACAAGCAATATAACTTGAACTAGATTCGCTCACCGCCAAACAACAATCCTGTCAAGAATATTACCCTCGATGCAATGGCTTGCAACGTAAACAACCAGAGCTAGTGATGTTTTATTGTTCTGTGAGCAATTATGAATTTGGATTACAGTCGTTCCAAAAAGCGTATCTGTTGAGGCTGGTGATGAATTTACTTTTGAATGGTATCACGATACGTACGATCGTTTCGTCATGTCGAATTAATTGAGATAGTATAACTGATGTTAAGTCGACTTTAGGCGGGACGACGACATCATTGCATCTTCACATCATGGACCAGGTATGTAGCTGATCTTCAGATCTTTCCCATGTATTGACTAGTTTGCCTTAGTCGCCGTCTATATCGCTCCTGCGGATACCAATGGCACTGGCCCGGTATGGACCAAATTATTTGAGGACGCGTACAACGTGAGCTGGGGCGTCGATCGCTTAATAACAGCACACGGGCAACACAGCATCATCGTTCCTGACATACCTGCTGGAGATTATCTTCTGCGAGGTGCTCCCTACCAGTGCATGAATAAGCGCGATGGCTCACCCGTATATTAAATATAGCGGAGATTGTTGCTCTCCATGAAGCAGATTCCCTTTACTCGCAGAATCCCATACGTGGTGCACAGTTTTATATTAGCTGCGTTCAGGCGACGGTTGTGTCTGATGGTCTTCAAGTGCTTCCTGGCGGTACTTCGTTCCCAGGTGGCAAGGGACTGACTTTCTCTACCATAAACAATGTGACTGATGTTTTTTTTGCAAGGAACTTACACGGATTCTACGCCTGGTATTCAGTGGAACCTCTATATAAATCAAGATCCGGCATTGTATGTACCCCCTGGACCGTCCGTTTGGTCGGGAGCACTTGGTGGCTCGATATCTCTGGTTGGGTTAGTAGAATAGTCTGAACAAAGAATGTAAGAGAGATACTATTAAAGATGTTTATCAAAAAAGTTTGATGAGAGTGGGATTCGAACCCACGCCCCGAAAGACCAGATAGTTAGGACATAGAATGCCCTGGCCTTAGTCTGGCGCCTTAGACCGCTCGGCCATCTCACCGTTGCTAAGCATCTCTTGTCTTCAAATTAGATCACGAAGACAGCGAATCGTAGAGAAACGGGAGTAGTCAGGTCGTTGAGAAACTTGAAACTTGAGTTACCCACAGTTTGACCTGCTTGTTTCCACTCTCTGTCTTCACCACAACATTCTATCCGACATGGTGAGGTTTGCGACAATCGATGTGACCAAATGCTGAGCACATGGCATGACCCCAGTCTGCTTACCCCGCATACGCCATGGGAGGTCTCTGTGTCGTTGGTGGTCTTACAGGCTTTGTAAAGACTCGTTCTATCCCTTCGTTGGTAGCGGGTGTTGGGTGCGTCTCCTATGTCTTACTGTAAACCGATGCACAGAATCAATCATGGCCGTAGTGTGGGTTTACTCTACCTCTGGAGCGCGGATAGCATTCGCAAGGGTACTCAAAACGGACTTGAGACTGCTCTCGGTACATTAGCAACATCATCCTGGGCCATAATTCAGCTAACAAGTCACCTTGCAGGCGCTTCTGCACTCTTACTGCTCTCTTCAATTCCACGGTTCTCGAAAGGACCCGTTCCTGCCCTTCTCACCATCTCATCAGCCGGAACTGGCTTTTACTACGGCAAAACTGTGTATAACCTTCGAGGATAAAAGTTTTCGACGCTATTTCATGTATGTTTGGTTTCTCTTTTTCTCTATCTTGTGTCAAGTTACATTGTAACACCTACATTGATTGTGTTGAATCGTATGAATTATTACTTTTTTGTCGTTGTACCGTTCCGTTATGCCGGAAGATCCGAGATACCTGCTTAGTAGTAACTGTTAGTACGGCCTCTACGTAATGGCCGCATCAACCAAGCTCAACCACAACCATCGAATATTGAATGCGAAAAGAGTGCTCTGAGTAGTCATTACGTTGACCTAGAGATGCATGTGGCGGGGCCCAAGTCACTGTCGAGTCATAGTGTAGACCTCGGAATGACTCGAATCGGTCTGTTCTGCTTCATTGATATTCCTCCGTTGATTTTCCCACCAGAAATGATGCTCAGGCCAGCGCTGTCGTGTTTGTGCTTAGGGTCCCAGGAATTCAATTACGAGTAATACGTGGTAATACAAGGAACGAAAGTTAAGGGGTCTGCTTTCGAAATTCAATTCAATTGCCTACTACAAAGGCACAGCTGCGAGGTCCACAAAGGCACGAAACAAGATGGCGAGATACGATGTACATAATATTGTTTGCTTCAAAGAACTAGCGGTCGTATGATCGCCGAGGACTTTTAAATTTTGCTCAAAGATTTGTCACAGTTCCGGATAATATGGAGGTATGCGTTCATTCTAGGAGTTTCTCCACATTCTGACTCTTGCAGCAAATTCGAGATCATAGCATTGTTCTAATAACTAATTCATGACACACCATAATGTTGTCGCAGAGCATGTTTTTGGTACTATGGGAAAGTTTTCTGTCATTCCTTCACGCTGATAAGATACTTATGATTGGTTATCTATTGTAGGCACAATCTGCTGGACCGGACAAATGATTCCGCAAATCTGGAAAAGTTGGCATGAGAAATCTACAACAGGTCTTTCTCAGTGGCTTGTGTGAGGAATCAGATCAAGTATGGCTCTCAAATGCTGAATTCTCATTGATAGGTTACTTTGGGGCATATCATCAATGTTTCTAGGCGTTTATGCTGTATTGCAGCGACTCAACATACTTCTCATAGTGCAGCCACAGCTTTTTGGTTTTCTAGCGCTGCTATCTTGGGGACAGGTACAATGACTAAATTCTATGGCGCATTCGATGCTGATTTCGTCCATGCTCCAGTGTCAATACTATGAGGTCGGAAGAACACGAAAATCCGCGATAATTTTAACATTAACTGTCATGGTTCTATGCGGGGGAATCGAGGCTATGTTGATCGTTGTCGTCCGCCCGACTCACGATCAAGGCAAGCACGGTGCGGCTGATGCCTTTGGTATCATATCGTCTGTATTGATCTCGGCTGGACTCTTTCCACAATATTGGGAGATTTACAAGCACAAAGAGGTCATCGGGATATCGCTGGTGTTCATGAGTATTGACATGCTAGGAGGCGTATTCAATGACTTGTCGCTTGTATTCCAGGAAGAATTTGACACAATCGCCGCAATTACATATACCTTGGTCGTTGTGAGTAGCTCTCTTTTGTGATAGGGAGAATATTCATTACACCCCTCAGGTCCTAGACGGAGCAGTACTTCTAGCAGCGTGCATCCTTAATCCATTTGCGCGAAAGCGTCGTCTACGGGAGGCAGAACAGCAATTCGAAGCTCCGATGCCCCGGGTTTCTTCCCTCTCTGTTGTGGGCGACATTGAGACGGTTGAAACTTGAGACTGGGATGCCTTTAGAGACAGTTGTAGCTCCACGGCCAGATTCGCGAACGTTGGAGAAGCAGCCTTCACTTGGGTCTGCCATTGTGAAAGAAACAGAAGGTGCAGATCAGATTTGCCATCAGTAACGATGTAGGGAGCCGAGGACAAGTAAGTATAAAAGATCTAGAGACCGTGTAACGAAGATCATCAGAGATAACAAGGCGATGCTGTATAGAATTAGCCCAAACGACGCCTCACTATAAAGCCAGACCGATAGACTATACATGTTTTTATAGAAAGCAAAAATCTCTCTACTCTCCGCGTTATGAAACATTTGAGGGATAGAAAAGTCTGAGTCTAAGCAAGATTAGCCTAATGTACTATAAATAGTTGGTAATAACAGGATGACGAGAGCGCACACATTCAGTCAACTCCGAGTCGCACGTCAAAGTTCAGATACATTACTCTCTATCCATTGATTAAACTCTGTGAATTTAGGTACGAATTAATAGATACAGCTCCAGAGATGCGAACATGAAAAGAGGGTAAGGTTTTGGGTCATATGCCGAAAGAAAGAAAATGAGGATATCGATATATCTGCTCTGGTTGACTCGTATTCGAGTTAATCGTGTCGTGCTGCCCTCCCCTTTCCCCCCTCATAGCCATTCGTGCGCTCTTCGTCACTAACAGCCGTACTACTGCTCTCTGTACCCAATTTTGAATGTGTGCGGGAAGAGCTGGACGCTGCATATGTGGTCATATCGTCCTCATCGAACAAGACCTCTTCTTCAATGCCATGACCGTCTCGCGGTATTACAGAATGATTACTTGCGCTATATGCCTTTGATTTGCGCGTGTTTCTTCCGGGAGCACTTACAAAGTCGGCAAAACTCGTGATGGAATTGTTACGGCTTGTGCCTCTGCGATGGCCGGAGAGGTGCGCAGGTGGCGTGCGCACAGGAACACGATAGAAATCTTCGATCCCCTCGTCTTCGTCGAGGGAATTATCGTAATTGTTGGTGTTTGAGGAAAGCGCGGCGTAACCGGCACGGGAGAGCGGTAGGGAGCGGTAAGAGCCTTTACGTAAGTGGCTTGCGTAGGAATACAGCAAAAAAGCGAAATAAATCTGAACAAAAGATATCAGAGAAGTTGCTGGGCAACGTGAACAGGGTTGGAACTGACTTTACAAAGCCACCCAAGGACAATGATCATTGCTGCCATTCCTTTTTCGTGGTTCCATATTTCCAAAGCGGCTGCTTCTCTCTCTTCGGGTGTGATATGGTGTAGAGATACGTTTGAGTTTTTTATCATCTCGTCTTGCGCTGGGGAATTGATTTGACGGGCCCCATCATGGGGCGTCCAAAGCCAATAGTTGAATCCAAAAAATACGGTCCATGAAGTAGAAAAGATGTGGTCTGCAAAGTACAGGTGAGCAAAGTAGAGGGATTGTTTGGGGTCCTCCTTGCATTACCGATCAGGAGAATGAGTGTTATGCATGCCAGCGAAAGCGAAGCGTACCTGTTTAACAGCTTTGATGCCCCAGGCAAGTGCTACCAGCCCAATGACGGAGTATATGTAGAGGCTCAGCTGAGGAAAGGAGCCCCCTGCGCCCATGACAACAGCAATGAGGCCATATACACCTGCCACTTTGTTAAGGAGCTATTGATGTTATATATGAGCGTGTTGCTGAGAATGGCGAGATACGCACTGCAAAGATGAGACCGATGGTTACGCCAGTCTTGAGGTCGAGAACGCCCAGGAACGATGAAAGGGGCCAAAGCCGCCATTCAGGACGAAGCGTGAGCTTCATAGAGACGGCCAGTGTATCGATACTGCAACGTTAGAAGTAAGTGTGTTGATTATGTAATGGCAGCCACTGTGTTTTTAAATTTTCAACTTTTCAAACTTTTCAAGCCGACTTCAATGGCAAATTACTTTTCAAACCATTCAGGCTCACGATTTCTTTCAAATAGCAGTCTTTCAAATAATTCATCAATGCATCACACTACGCCTGCTTCACAGTCAAGCGTGGCTTCAGGGCCACCACCAGCACCTCGCTCGCGTCTGCCATCTTCAAAACACTTCTCAACCTCAGTGAGCACCACCTCCATAGCGGAACGCAACCGCTCCAAAAACGGTTCACCCAACTCCTCCACACCGTCTTCGAACGGAGTGCTTGGAGTTCACCCACTCAGAAACACGTATGTTCGTACTCATTTCCGCGAATGTGACGTCTTGTGTTTTGAGTTTCGTTCTCTTCTAGATGGGTCATCTGGTTTCGCCAACAACGCGTGCCTGGGAACAAAATTATAAACTACGAGGAGGGTATTAAAAAAATCTCAGCTTTCAGCTCTGTGCGCAACAATCAATCCAATGCAAGCTAACTGATGTCCTTACATTGTGCTCGACAGGTAGAGTCTTTTTGGTCCTTATGGACGCATCTGGCTCCACCTTCTGCCCTTCAACCAACCACCGACTACCTAGTTTTCCATTCGGGCATCCGTCGACCCGTCTGGGAAGACCCTTTGAACATTTCTGGTGGAAAGTGGGTAATACGTCTCAAGAAGGGCGTCGCGGATCGTATTTGGGAGGATCTCGTCCTTGCCATTATCGGCGACCAGTTCGATGAGTGTCGTGGCGAGGAAGAGCGCAATGGGACTGAAAGTAGCACAGGCGGAGCGGGTAGCGTGTCGGAGGATGGCAATGATGGGAGTGGGACAGAGTGGCCTGAAATCTGCGGGTGTACGATCAGCGTGAGGCAGAGTGAGGACATCGTGAGCTTGTGGAATCGGGTTGACGGTGATCCCAAACTGAGAGATAAAATAAAGTATGTCTGAAAGGGTGTCCAGTAAACCAGCCGTGACACTAACTCTCGATAGGGAGACATTGAAGAAAGTGCTAAACCTGTCCCCATCGACCATTATGGAGTACAAGTCCAATGGAGGTATGTGATAGTTGTTCGGTGGTATTGTCGTTTACTGACAATGAGACAGTGTCCATTGCAGATTCTATGCATGAGAAGCCGAATTATCGAAATTCTGGCATGGACCGGACACCATTGCTATCCTGACCCGACGACCTTGGCTATGAAGTATGGAATGAGAAAATGGTGGATTTCTACGCAGATTCGTGTTTATTCTCTGAATTATTTTGCGTTGGTTATTCAATTCAACTTTGTCATTTGTTTCGATCACGTGAGGGATTTGTGATGTTTTTCTGTGGCGCCTGAGCAGAAGACTGCGACTCGATGCAAGTGATGCTCCTGTTCGTTGGCCTAGTATTACTCATACTCTTGCCTTGCTTACACTATTCCATCAGTCCTCGTCTCTTTGTGAGCCGTTTGCGACCTCAAAACGCTATAAATTCAGCTTCTGTTCGTATTCACCTTCACTTCTCTCATAGTATCGAGTCAAATATCTGTCTTAGATCAGAAACATGACCAGCGTCAACAAATCAGAACAAGAGTGGAGGGCTGTTCTATCACCTGAACAAGTAAGCTGTTCATTGGCTCTGTAGATGGCATAGGGCCAATATCTCTCTCTCAAATAGTTTAGGGTACTTCGCCAGAAGGGCACCGAGCGAGCTGGAACTGGCGAATACGAGAAGCACTCCGCCACAGGGATTTACTCATGTACTGGATGTGGAACTCCTCTTTATAAGAGCACCACCAAATTTAACGTACGTTTGATATCCGGAGCTTCCATGTCGTCGCATATTCATCGAAGTTGTTCATTAATAGAGTGGATGCGGTTGGCCAGCTTTCTTCGATGGCAAGTCTCGCTCTCTTTGTGGAAGTGAAGTCGGCCGATTTGACTAAATCTTTATTTCAGCAATCCCAGGGGCGGTTTCCAGACACGAAGACAGGTCATTTGGTTCCATTCGTATAGAGATTACCTGCACCGCTTGCGGAGGACACTTGGGACACGTCTTTCAAGGCGAAGGATTTCCCACTCCGAGTACGTTCTGTGACTTTTTGCAAAGGGATGGAACTCATGTATATCCATCCAGCTGACGAGCGCCATTGTGTCAATTCAATCTCGCTTAAATTCCGCGATGAGTAATGAGGTGATATGATGACAAGATGTTGTGGTTATTATAATTGTAGACAGTGTTGATGGTTCTTGAACAAGTGATCAAGAACAATCGCTCACTCGGAATTGGCACTGAAAATTTAGATCCAATATTATTCGATGGGAACAGGTAGAGTGTTGCGTAAAGAGACATAAAAGTAGGCGTGATAT
>JASFDB010000102.1:0-12947 GCA_036937035.1 Cystodermella granulosa | reverse complement strand
ATATTCCATGAACCCAAGTGATTCTGAAAGCCAACATGTTATACTTTGATTCATCTCCCTATGTGTTGTCATAATTTCAAGTATTTCCCACGCTATAATAGTAACAATGAAAAATCAACAAACATTGGGACAGTTTTTTGAGCCACTGTATGTAAATTGGTGGGCAAGCCAATATCATTGACTTCTTGATCAGTATGAAATTTGATCCAATTTGAAGCTACAGACACTGCTACCTATGTTGGATGAGTCAAATTAGACAGACATCAATATACAAAGCACATACCTCTGAAGCTTGACCTCAATCTTCAAGAGAGGCTCCACATCCAATGTCAGATCTGCTAGTAGGAGAGCCTGCTGTTAGTCTTTTTTTTTTTTTTTGTTCCCATTTAAAGTCCATTAAGAGTTATCCCTATGTCAGACTTTGTGTCTATGTGAATACAAATTGTTTGTGTCTATCTTCTATACCCTCATCTAAGCCTTGAGAGGAGTCAACCCAAGATGGGCAATAAATCAGTATATTTAACAAGGTGTGCAATTGCAGTCCTTGGCCTACTCTACTATACAACCTGGGTTACAAACACGCTACTCAGAAGAAAAGAAAGAAAGAAAGCAAGTGTCCAGAGACAGCCCGCATTGCCACAGCCACCACCCCCAAAATTTTTATTTTTATTTTTAAAATCAATGTATTTAATGTAGTGCGCAATCACAGTCCATGGCCTACTCTACTATACAACCTGGATTACAAACAAACTACTAAGAAGGAAAGAAACCATGTGGCCACCCAAAGACAAGCCCGCGCTGCCACAGCCACCACCCCCAAAGGTGCAGACCCACCAATTGACTGTGGAAGGCAAACAGTGAGATCCTGCAGCAGACCACCCCCCCAAACAACTACCCAGAATCCTTCCAATGGTTTGCGCGTTGTCCCATGTGTTGCAGCTCCAAGTTGACAGCCCCAACGGGCAGATAGCTCATAATTATGTATATTCCATTCTATTATGATAGATATATTCCTGAACAACAGATCGTTGAGGCTGGGATGATTAAGTCCTTTCCCCACTACTCTTGAATGCAAGAATGCAATGTCTTCATCAGTACAGGTGCCGTACCTCATATTTTCCAATGCCATTCTTAATTTGTTGTCTTGCTCTGACTGATGTTGTTGTCTTACATTTTGTTTCAGTATCACAACTGTCATAAATTAATGCCATAAAGCTTTGCCCATGGTCTCCTCTTGTGCTCATTTCTTCATGGAAGCATTTTGTATATAAGAAACAGAACCACTATAGAGAGGTTTTCCCATTGGAGGAGGCAGTTGGGCAAAATCTCCAGCTAGAATTATATTCATTCCTCTGAATGCTTGATCATGTACGTTTCTTATTTTTGACAGTCTTTCACTTATAGAATATAGTTCATGACAGGCCAGCATTGACACTTCATCTATAAACAAGTATTCTACACCTTGCAATCAAGATCAAGCTTCATTTATTGCAGCAAAGTCATTTCTTATATTCCCATTGTCTAAATCTTTTTGCCGACCACCTCTAAACCTGAGCAGATAGTGATATGTTAAACCACCTAGAAGCACTGCTGCTGTTCCCGTTGGAGCCACAAGAGCAAAACGGGACAATTGACCCAGTCTTTTGAAAGTGTATGTCAATGCTTTGATGACCTGATTTTTCCCAGTACTCCCCATTCCCTCTAAGTACATTTTCAACTGGTTGGCAGTAGAAGATGTCGAGTGATTTGCTATCAGCCTCAAAGCTCTTTCTTGCTCTTTGTTCAGTTTGAATTTATTGATGGTATTGTCTATAATTATTCTTATCTTAAATTGTGTTGCAGCATAATCTGAATTAAAACATTCTATTCCTAAAAGTTTGACATCATTCTGGCTTTGTGTGAATGCTTTATTAACAGTGTATGGGGTTGTCATTTCCACATCTAATTGTGATAGAGGATTAGTGACTTGATGACGAGCCAGAATATCAGAACACATATTTTTAATAATATTTTTCCAAGTATTTGGTAACAACTTGTAGTCAGGTTTTGTAGGCATTAATTCAATTTTAGTCTGTAAGTCTTTGTATTCATCAAGCCATCCTGATGGTCTAAGAATTTGTTCAATTTCTCTCATCTGGGCTTCTCTATTAAGTGCTTGTTGCCCCTTTTCATTAAATTCAGCGGCATCTGTGAAATCATGCAGGTCATCAATATTGGTTCCATAATTATCTACATCTTCCATGCCATATGATGTATCACTGTTGTTACCACCTTTGAGTTGCGCTTGTGCATGAAAATCATCTCTTGCGTTGTTACATTCATATCTTAGATTAAAATTTTGAAGCAGTTTGCGTTCAACGGGCAAGAAACTATGAGTTATGAATGCTTCTTCCCATATATGGTTTACTGCTTTCAATTCCAATCCGGATCTCCAAGCCTTGAAAAGGGTCAACATTGTACAACAATAGAACTTGTGGTCACCTTGATTGCATCTTGGCAACAACCCCCCAATAAAATTTGGTATGTGAGTGCCAACTCTTTTCATATCACACTGAATATAATGTGTTTTATGTAAAGGATGACTTGTTAGAAAACTGTACTTAGCTTTTGGGTCTATCAATTTTGTATCACTGAAATCTGATTTTACAGAAATTGAATCTGATCTGCAACTGCTTACCTCTACATCTCTTTCCAAGATCACAGTATCACTATCATCTGATTTGATGTCATCTATATCCGACTCAAGTTCTTTCTTCTTTTTATTGTTTCTTTGTTCTCATTTTTGTGTGGTCATCTGAATCCAAACATATAAATTCATATCTTCCATTTCTTTTGGTCAATGTATATAATCATCTAAAATTGATGTACCAATGATCTTACCATCTTCCTTGTGAATCTTGATGCACAAACATAGTAGATCAACAGGTTCTGAGTTGTCTATTAGGGATATGGTGGGTTCTTGTTCATCTGAGTTTGCACGCCATTCTGTCTGAGTACCAAATATATCCGGCTTGGGATCTATGAAGCTGTCATCATGATTTTGCAGATCATCCCAATCGTCTTGTACAGATTTTACAAAGTTCTGCCACCAAAATGAAACAAATGTATGACTGGTATAATGGTCCGGATTTCCAAGTAAGTATAGAGAAGCCATAGGACTACTGATTTCCATCTTTGACAACAACAAATTGAAAATTTGCAAGATTAGCTTTCTAGTGGATTCATGGCGCTTGCTATCACCCAGCAAATTAACTTGTTGCTCAAAAACATCATATGCCGTAGAGAATATTTGATGCGTTTTTAAACTTTCTTTTACCACATAGTCCGTGATATACACAACAATTGCTTTTATTGACGTTCCTGATAGCAAACTGGTTGTGTCTGTATTGCAACATACAAGGTAAGTTACACATGGCGTCACTGTATTTATCATTGTCTCTAATTTTTTCATATCTATTCTGCCATCTTTGTTATTCACACGTGTATCCGGTACCAACTCTTGAGGGAAGCGAGCTTTACAATTGCCATTGGCGTTCAAGCATCCCCTTGTCACGTTATTATTATTTTTCTTGAACTGGTCCTTTAGAACATTGTTCAAGCTGTCCAACACAGGCTCCTTTACTTGACTCATACTGGAAGCTCTGCATGAATGAAGGTTGGAATGCAAAATTAGATCATCGACTGTAATTTTGAATCTGTCCCACCAACTTGTCGTCCGTGTACATTTGGAGCAAGTTTTGTTGCAATTGTCGAGAACGCACATTGGCAGAGGGGCTTCAGGCATTGTGCATGTAGGATCTTGATAAGTACTTGATGCCGTTGGTACATTATCATTCTTGAGAATAGCGTGAATACCTTTGGGTGGATGGGTATTAATATGGAGCGGTACCTTACTTCTGACTTCATCTAGAGTACCTGTCAAAAATTCCCCTACATGTGCGGATTTGAGATAAGCTATTAAAGATGCTTGAAACTCTCTGTCATTGCCCATGATCCAGTCACAGATTTCTTGAGGTGAAAGTGAACCTTCTATCCATAGAAGCATGTGCAAATGAAGTGTTAGCCTCCCTTGTTGCTCTACTGTCCCGTGATGTGCAGATGACTTACCATATATCCCAAAATGATCTTGTCCAACACCAAGAACGTGTTTAATGAACATGGTGATCATGTGGTGAAAAAATCTTGCGGCTGCAACTGGATTAGACGCCATTATTTTTGTTCTCTCGTTTGGAGATAATATTTCGGGGCTATAACGCACTTTATTACTGGCATAATATAGGCTCAATGGATGCTTGACATCCGCCGGAAAAAGTGTTATGAACCAAGAAGGTGCACCCAAGAAGGATATCAACAACCAAATTTCATTTCGCATGTACTTTTTTGCTGTCATAGATAGATCTATTTACTCGGCCACCTACAAAATCCAAATTGTTTAATAAAGAAAAACACGCCTGTTTGTTGTCTGTCTCTGGTTTTATCCTTTCCCCGTTTTTCAGTCTCCTCAAGATATCTGCAAGCATGTTGAAATCAGTGCCTAAAATACAGCAAGAAACATCATCAAAGTTCTTTTTTTTTGTATAAATATAACTACTGGTGACAGCGCTCTTAATTTGTATGTGATTGAATGCAATCATTGGATAGTATATGTCAGTTTGAAACCTTTTATCATAATACATGAGAAGATTACACTTATGCTTACTCTCACTCAGCTTTCCTTTGTGCCGAATCTGACCTATACCACCGAGACCATACGGAAAAAGCCAAGGAAACATCTGCGGATATACCTGTGGGTTGTCATAGATCAACTGAGGCACAGAATTGTGACCTACTCCAAGCATCTTATTGCCACGCGCAAGGTGTTGTAATGCAATTGCTTTTAGAGTCCTTATATTACAGCTGGCATATTTTGCATATTTTTTGCCAGTCAAACCATGAACTACAAACGGACAAGGTCCTTCAGTGGATCCATACTCTTCTTTGGTATCGTGCATACTCATAGTACTTGACATCTTGTTGCCTTCAAATATATTTGTTTTTCTGTAGTCAACAACTACAGGCACTCCTCTTAACGGATATTGCTCAAGGTTTTCTTTTGATATCACTAAATCTGCGTAATCTACATGATTTAGTTTAAGCCAATCTAACACTTTTGCCACTTTATTCCTACGTACTAGCATAGGAGTTCTTTCGAAATTGGTGTCAGTTGGTTTTGCGCTTCCAGTGAATACAAAAGCTAATACTTTGTCTAGCTCCTCAACACTTGGTGGTAATGCATGGTATACTTTGATGGTAGGATTGCTAAACATTATTGCATTTGCAGACATCTTTGCCCATCCGGAAGATACACAAACTAAACACTTGTTGTGCCTGACACAAGTGATGAGAACTTGTTCTGCATATGTTAAACCCTGAAGTTGAGTAGGAACTTTACCTATCCAGAGTCCGTTGGCTAATGCATTCAAAGGTATCTTACCTTTGGATAGATGTTTAAAGCAAGTGTTACATATGTGATCGCATTCATCATCAATCACAGGTCCCTCTATTGAAGTTATTTCATCTGATTCCAATTTTCTTTCCAATCTACTTACAATTTCTTTGGTGCAAAGGGTGTTGAGATCCAAATCAACATCTTTCAATGCAGTCAGAAGATGCATTAGTGCTAGACATCCAAAAACCGCACAACCAGCTTCTTCAAAATATTCAGGACCTGTTTTCTTGCAAAAGTCTGTTATCATGTGATGAAGCAATTCTTCTGAGGGTGGTGAAGGCAGAAACTTTACAGTGGGTGGACTTGTACTTTTTTTACCTTTAGAACCATTTTTTTTAGTATGCTCCATTTGGTTTTTACTTCTTTGCCTTTGATGACTCTGTCTATTTTGTTCTTTTTTCAATTCACCTATTTGCGAGTGTGATAAAACTGAGACATGTTGAGTACACATGTTGCAATAATGACTGTCAAATAGCATTAATAGCGCATCTTTCAATTCTTTCATTGGTAACCAAATACCATGCATTTTCCCAACAACACATATCTTCTTCAGAGTGAGACATCCTACTGCTGTTTTCAAAGGCAAGTCACAGATGAAATATTCTGGATGGCATGTTAATAAAGCTGTTTTCTTGTCTACATGTACATATGCAATATATATTTAAATTCATCATCATTGCGGCATTCAAATGGGATAAATGATGTCTGAAGTTGTTTCAAGGATAGACCATTGATACATGACCTGCGTCTACCACCCCCTACATAATCTACCCCATATTGAAATATTGGAATTGATTTTATGAATACAACAGATATTGAAATTATCTCCAGGAGACGCTGTAGAATTGTTCATAGTGATCCTGTTGTTATCTGTGGAAATCATCCCAAACAGTTGAGTATCAGTCCTAGATCCCAATTGATTAGTTTCCTAAAAATTTTCATACAACTACCAATGACACTTTTGTATGTGCTGCGTCCATTACAACTGATATTCAGATGCTCAAACATAATCTGATGGTTGTGTGCAATAATATTGTTACCGTATATTCCAATTGCTATATAACAACACTTCTTTTGTACTTTTTGAATAGTATTGATTTCAAGTATGCAATGCCTGAAATGTTTAGCAATCAATAATGATTGGCAGGCAATGGACGGAGCAAGTATACATGGACAAAGATGGGACAATATCTGGCATTGAAACAATGAGACTTGTGCCATATCACAATGATGAGTTTGGTAATAAATATCATGAATTAAGACAACAGTCTTCAAGAATGTGCATATATCAGTTCTATAGTGATTGATACTATTTGTTGTCCACCAAGACATTTGATCCAAAGACCAAGTCAATAATGGAAGATCAATAGACAATAAGACGTTACGAGGACTGTATATTGAGACAGACTGGCTTTCATAAATGGTGCATTCAGAAAATGCATCAACACTTACTACATCCTGAATTGTAGATCCAGATGTTACGCTGACACTGCCATACAAGAGCATGGTAAACAAACCTTGAAATGTTTTAAAATTGTTTCAACATAAATGGTCTGCATACTGTAAAATGCATGCTACAAAAAGGTAAGAGAAAAATATTGTCTGCATAGATTATTTGATGAAGTGTACCTGGTTGGTGGAAGAAGATCCATTTGAGCTTGAGGCAATGTATTTATCCCTCAATCAAGCTTGGCCTAAGTTCTAGACAACAACGCAGAACCCTAGATATAATCATCTTATTTGGAAACATGAAAGGTTCCAGGAACAAGCTTTGGGTCAATATATAATGCAGGTGACAACTGTGGGGAACTCAATCTAGTCATAAGCTTTTTACAGTTCAATGAGCTAGGCTCATCACTTGGGATGACCTGTCTCTAAGTGGCCAGACTAAATTTTGTTGTCCATTTGGATTTTAATTAAAAGGTACCTGTCTCAATTATTTGAACCTGAGGCACAAAGCTCCTGTGTCTTGTCTCAATTAAAAGGAGTTTGGAGCGCCAGCGGAGGACAAGACTTTTAACGGAACTTGAAGTCATTGGAAAATGTTAAAATCTTTTAATCAAGCAATCAGATGATTTGTTTGGGCAATAGATGAATTATTTACCTTCCTGTGAAACATCCATTATTTTGTGTTTGATCTATAATCTCTGAAGAGGTTATGAGTGAGAGTTCAGATTTTTTACCCTTGTGATAACATATTGGTACCTGAAACACAGTAACTGCCGCTGTGCGCAACTCTATGACATCTTTCATACTCTTTGTGCCTTCTAACCCAATATATTCTTCTTGAAGGACATGCTCTGCCGGGTATGTAAAGCAGGCTGCAGTCGATTATCAAAAGAGAGGTGGTTTTTTCTGAATTGAATACTGAAGATACTGTAAGCATAACAAAGAGGAATTCTCAGACAGAGTTTACACACTTGCTGCACTGGCGGGCAACACTCCTTTATGTGATCAAAACACTTTAAATGTATGTTTAGAGTATTTTGATTGAAAACATTGTAATATAATATAAATTTGAATCATCAATAACAGTTTAAACAAATTGTATTAATATATACTGCTCATATTTAAAATTTGAATCATCAATAACAGTATAAACAAATTGTATTAATATATACTGCTTATATTTAAAATTTGTACCACTATAACATTATGATAATATCATGAATATATTTAATCTTTATTTCAAAATGTTATTAGACATTATATTTTTAATTTTCCCTGTTATAACATTTTGAACATATAAAAACTATAATACCATGAAATAGTTTAAGTGTACATACTATATGTTTAGAGTATTCTGATTGAAAATATGCTTACATTATATAAAATGCAATCATTGATAAAAGTGTAAACACATTATGTTAAACTTTCTATGTATTATTTTAAATTTACCAAGTTATAATATTGTAATAATATTGTGAATATAGTTTATCTTATTTCAAGATATGTTCAAAATGTTTTCAGTGAGCAAATTGCTATTTATTTCCGGTGTAAAGTGACTGAGAACTGTAACATCTTCTCCGACAACTTCCTGTATGTTGGTCAATACCGTCGCTCCACTTGGAACCCGCTTAGTGGTGATAAGTTCTTTAAAATGCTTGCAAATTTTGGGAGCAAGAGCTAAGAGTTCTTGTTGTGATAGGGTGACGTTAGAATCGAGCAATTGCTCCAAAACTGCTTTGATAACTTGGGGATTCTCAAGAGGAGTTTGGTACTTGTATTGCGCTCCTTGTGCAGGTGGTTGCGATGTGATAGGACGCAATGCAATGGAGGTTGGGGCTATCAGAGCGATAGGAACTGAAGCTGCTGGAATGTTTGGGACTGCTGCGATAGATAGTATATTAACATTAGGTGCAGGTGATATTCTTGCAGCTGCTTTGCATTGCTTCAATGCTGGTTTTGCAGTGGTGTTCTTAGCTTTCTTCGCGTCAATTTTCTTGAGTTTGACCTGTGCACTGTTAACCATTCCACAAAGTAAGTGTTCTTCTTCTTTGGTAATAGGGTCATCTTCTTTCTCATCATTGACTTCCTCAATTGATGCCATAGAACCGTTGACAGCCCAGGAATATTGTGCAACGTCAGGATTAACCTCAGGAATCGAATCAGCAACGGAGTACAAGTTTGTTGATACAGCACTCTTTGGAGCAATGCCATTGGCTTTGTACCAATTATCAATGTGTTCCATCATATTGTTGCCCAGTAGACTTCGTGGAGGATAAGTACCATTGGGGAATGTAACACAATTAGCACTGTTCTTAATGATTTTGCCAGTAATAAGATAATCAGTCACTTTAGGACAATCACGAATGAAGTGTCCGGCATCGGAACAAAAATCGCATCCTCTTGGTTGTGCTGCAGTATAAGGGCCTGTTTGGCGTCTCAGCTCCCAGTCCCATTCTCAGGCCTCGCCTAATTTTGATGAAGCCTGCAGTTGCTCAAAGCTGGCTCTCACGGGTCCTGGGCTCTGTCACAATTAGTCACATAGATCAGATAACAGTAGATAAGATCAAATAACATTTCTTTTGTGTTCCCCTGCTTGTTCATGGCTCCCACCAGCACTTCCACAGCCTCTAAAAAGAAGAAACATGCTTCTCAGTCTAAACTTAATCAAAAAAGGGCTGCTGCTGCTGTTGCTGCAGTATTTGGTGCTGCTTCTGTTGCTCTAACACTCAAACTCACTCCATCTCAATGTATGCGCACTTCTGCTCTCACTGGGGAGCAATGGGTTAAGGAGCTGTTGACTGGACATCCAGTTCGGTTCAAGGAGCAACTTGGTGTATCAAAGCATGTTTTTGTCAGGCTGATCTGGGAGTTGTCAACCCATGGACTTTGGAGCAGCAGATATGTTTCCATTGATGAGCAACTTGCCATCTTTCTCTATCTGGCCTGGACTGGGCAGAGCAATAGGATGCTTTAGGAGCAATTCCAGAGAAGTGGAAGTACCATAAGTTTGTGAGTATTTAAATATATCAATTATGGTCCATTCAGACATTTTGTTTTTGTAGCTATATTCATTGTGTTACCAAAGCATTGATTGGCTCATTCTATTGCAAATATGTCAAGCCCATGCCTGAGAATTCTGTTCCTCCTGAGATCCTCAGCAATCCCAAGCTCTATCCTTACTTTGAGGATTGTTGTGGTGCTATTGATGGCTCTCATTTCAACTCCTGGGTCTCTGAAGAAGCAACTGTTTGGTACCATAACTGTAAAGGTTATGTTTCCCAGAATGTTCTTGCTGCTTGTAATTTTAATTTGCAGTTCATCTACATTTTGAGTGGCTGGGAGGGCAGTGCTGCAGATTCTTGAGTCTTTGAATATGCCCGTCGCAGTGACCTCTGACTTCCTCCAAACTATTACTTTTTGGCAGATGCAGGATTTCCTACCTGTGACATGATGATTACTCCATATCAAGGAGTGCAATATCACCTGAAAGAATGGGGTTGTGGAAATCAGAAGTATGTACTGATTTATTTCTCATATTATAATTTTCTGAATATTATAATCAGGCCACAAAATCATGAAGAGCTGTTCAATCTGCGTCATGCCCAGGCCCGGAATGTGGTTGAGCATATTTTTGGAGTTTTTAAACAACGCTTCAAGATTTTTATAGCTGCTCCTGAATATCCTTTGTATCTTCAAGCAATGTTTGTGCCAGCTCTCAGCATTGTCCACAACTTCATTTCCATTTACGATCCATCCAACAATACCCTTACTCATGCCGAGTCAATCAGTAACCAGTCAGATCACTCAAATCAAGACAGAATACCAGATCAGCCACCTCAAGATGTTTCTGCAAATGAATTGGGATTGGCTATTACAGCTAAAGAAAGATGTAGGTCCATAGAACGTAGAGACAGGATTGCTAAACAAATGTGGGAGGATTATAGAAGAGAGTTAAAAAGAAGGGGTAGAAATGAAGGGGTATAAAGAGTATCATACTCAGAAAAGACAAGAGTTCTAAATAATAGAATGAATGACTATAAGGCTTGGGATTTAGCAAGCTTAGATTGAATATAAGATGTATAGAGAGACTTTCGGGGAATACCAACATAAGTATCAGCAAAACCTACATCTTCAGCAAAAAAAACCATGATTTTAGCTTGCTCATTCTCAGAAAATTCATCATTCTCCAGAACCAGATTGATGGCTTTGTTACGATGCTCAGGAGTAGTTGGGCCACCTTTAAGACTACGGGCAACTTCAGCAATAGCTTTGGAGATATCCATCACAGAATCAGAATTGTTGACATGGCAATGACCACGGCGCTGATGTTTAGCAGATGAAGAGTTCCTGACAGAAGAATCAGTATCATCCCTGGAACATTTGCAAGACTGAGAAGGAGCAGGAGTGACAGGATTGATAGTTGGAATTGGAGTTGATGTCGGCTGCAATGTCATCATTAAGAAGCAAGTTGGACGTGGCTGAGCTAACAGAAGACTGAGTTTGAATACCAGCATCATCAGAACTCTCTTCAGATGAGGAGACAGAATGAATGGTGGGAGCAGGAGACTGGCCAGGATGAAAAGCTAAATCTCCAGTAGCAACAACACCTTGGACAAGATATTCCATCTCATCATAAAGAGGATATGGAGTAACCCTCCATTTCTTGGCAGAAGGGTGAGCCTGAAAGAAAGATACATGAAGAAACAGAATAGTAGAAATAAAGGATTAATGTAATGCAATATAATCCTTCCAAACATCCTCAGTTGCAACACACTTCTGAGTCCCATCATTCCAACCAAATCCTGAGGCATGACAGATGGCATCTACTTCCAAAAAAGCAGATTTCATCTATAATTGTATGAGATTATTCTGCCAAAGGACATAGAACAAGATATTCATACATTGCTCCAATGATCTGCACATTTTGCAGCAGTCTTGGGTGCCCCAGCCTTCAAACCCTCCTTATCCAAGGTATTAAGCACCTCAGTCCAGACACATTTCTTCCAACCAGCCCCAGACTGATTACCTGCTTCCTTCTGGACCTTGAGAACACGAACAACAATTGCATCATCTGCATCTGACCAGTTGCAACGTGCAGAGGAGGTTTCTGAGGTGGGATTGACATTTTCTTTGTCAGAAGAGTGAATTTTGCGACAAGCCATGTTAGATTGATAGATAATTAAGTTGTATATGGATAATATACTGAGTTACAGTGATATAAGAGCTGAAATGAGTGGAAGAGGAAGAATTTTATGAGCAAGCACGCACGCACACTCAATATGGAAGTCACGCTTTGTCAGCCAGCCAGCAATACTTGGGCAGTTACCAAACGCCAGCTCTAGCCTGGTCCCATCAAAAAAATCATACAGTAGACCGTGGGAGCCAGGCTTAGGTCTCAATTTTGGCAGGCAGCTTGTACCTAAGCTGGGATGCCAAACAGGCCCTAATTGTTTTGCTGAGAATTGTACAGGCTAGGACCTCAGTATTGCTGTGGCTGTGGTGCAATGACCTGGGGTGCTTCTTGGAGCATTTTTTGGAAGAATAATTTGAAGAAGTCATAGTTGAAGGTCTCAGTTTTAACTGTTGGAGTCGGTGCGGTAAAGATGGGTAATGCGAGTCAAGTACGGAAACTCGATATAGGGATTGGCACAACTTGTCCGATAATAATCTGTTGTTGTTTATTTTAGTTTTAGGTTCGGTAACAATATTTGATGTCACCGATAAAGTTTGATGAGCTCATGTGCAATAGCGATGACAGCAAATGCGAGGCGATCGACAGCAATAACAAGTATAGCGAGGCCAATAGTGATCACGTGACTTTAATCGACAAATAACTGCGAAGTGCAATGACAACACTAAGACAGTATGTGGCTATAGGGCTTCGGAATTGTTGAGGACAATGACTTCGTATGAGAATGAGTTCGAATAAGTTTAGATACAAAGTTCCGACGCTGAGAGGGTGGTAATAACTTGTTATTTGATGATAAAAGTACAGGGTATTTATACTATG